>OX104122.1:62263472-62491374 GCA_944474755.1 Limnoperna fortunei | reverse complement strand
ACATTGAGAACATTGAGATAGTGAAATGAAACATGGTAGGATGATATACTTTTGGAATCCAAGATGGCTGCCGTTTCCATGATAACAGCAAAAGGTCATTATATAGAACATTGCAATAGGTGGTGAAGACCCTGAAACTTGGTATGATCGTAAAGCCTGATGAGTACTACAAAAATATCCACAAAAAAATCTGAGGCGATATTTACCGTTTTTCAGTAAAATGCGAACTTGTGGAATTTTTAGGATTTTTAGTCAACATTAAGCACTGTTAATTAGTCTATTTTAATTTGATAAAAAACCAGTCATGTCTTAAATAAGACACCATGTTGCCATATTATAGAAGCTATTTGTCACAATTAATTTGTTTTGTTGTTTAAAAAGAGTTATGAGCGTCTTAATTACTATTTCTTAAAAATTATTTAAATTAAAGTGTTTTAAATAAGAGCTATTATTTTTAGTAAAATTAAACACCGTTAAATAGCACATTTTAATGTGACGAAAAACGATAACATGTCTTAAATAAGACACAATATTGCCATATAAGACAGCAATGTGTCTTATTTTAATTACAATAGTAGTTAATAAGCAACTAAGAGGAGACCAATATACACTTCCGTAAATTCATTTCATGCATGGATTTTGTCTTTCTGTGCTCACTTATACAGTTGCCTTGATTACAGTAGAGTAATGTATTTTTGAGACCTTTTTGGCAAAATTTTAAAATGATATATTGTTTAATTGGAAAGCAATTTTATGAACTGTCAAAAAACTACTACTTAATAATAATTTTGTTTTAAAAAGATGTGCACCACACAATTTCGATTCTTTTTTGAAAAACTGTAGTGACCCTTAAAAGAGCCAATTTGACACACTGTCATCATACTGGGAGAGTTCACAGTGCTCGACCCACAGAGCAGCCCAGCGCGTCCCCGGGTGGCGGATAGGGGAGACCCTATTGTTTGGGGTTGTCAGGTCATAATACGGAAAGCCTGACCACGGACCGTAGTGGGTAACGTGTTTGGAGAGTGTCACGCTCCTTGCACGATAAAGACCCCTTTTGTAGATTTCGAAAAAAGGGTATGCTCATTGTAGCGGCTACAAAAGGCTAAATTTTCCGCCCCTACCCAAAACTCCATACTTTTCAAGTGGCAGTCAAAATTGTATTCCCTTGACCCATCCTACCCCCATTTTCCGTTGATTTATGTTTGTTAACTTGTTCCCGTCCTGAATATAGCTGAAATACTGCTCGCTGGACGTAAAGCAGACATCCTTTTAATCAATCAATCATTTGTCTCATCTATGCTACTGCCGTCAAATTGTGTCTAGCTTCAGTTTCAGTATTTGTATTCCCAACTTTATATATAGTCGTAGGTTCTGCAAGCAGGGACTATTATTCCATAATTGATAATTCTGTGTCTTTCTTCTGGAAAATATACAGTTAAGATTTAACAATCAGATCATAAAATTATTATTAAAATGTACAAGCTGAACAAAAGCTATTTCTTTAAATGAAACAATTTTTCTTTATAATTATGTTAAAATACAATTAGAACATAATAATGTGTCAAAATTATCAAGGTATATAGTTCTGTAGTACCAGTAATACCAGTAGTACCAGCCTCTTTACTTGTGTAAACAGGGACTGGGTATTAAAATTAAAAATATTGGTTGTTTGCATGATACAAGCTAACTGCCAGGAACTGCCTGCTAACTTTAGTAGACTGGTTAGACTTACATTTCACTTTTTCAATCTAATTACAAATTAAATCTTTCACTTGCTCTACCCTTTTTTTGTTATTGGTCGCTGCGTTGTAATCTTTCTCTTGCTCCCCCTTTATTTTTATTGGTTGGTTGGTTGTTTGGTGTTTTTCAGCTATATCATGGCGTCCAGTTTTTATTGGGGGAGGGAGCCGAAGTACCCGGAGAAAGCCCGCGACCTTCTGTAGGAAAGCTGGCAATCCTTGTCAATTAAGATTGGAGTCGAGTACACCCTGCTTGCAGTGAGACTCGAACATGCAACCTAAGTGTTGACATTTCACTTGATCAATTGTAGACGAACTGCCGCCACCGAGGCCCCAACAAAAAGGGGGAGTAGGTGAAAGATTTAAATTTAATTATATTGTCACTCTTTTATTGTGGCTGTTTAAATTCAGCTGCGTTTAGTTTGGAGTGTTTGATTTGAAGTCCCGTCTATGTATATTTTTAGGTTTTCATTCTATTACATGGGTACGAATTGGTTACAGATATATTATCATCTAAATGTTATGATAAAATAAGGATTTTCTTTATTTTATAAAATAGTCATGATTTTATTCAATTAAAGGGTTGCACGTCGTTGCAATGTCAGCTAAGATAATTGTCGTGAACTATGAAATCAAACTCAAAATAATCGGATAGAAACCTATTAGGTTTATGATACACGTATCTCATTTACCAGTCATAAAATCTCTTATATGTTCAGATAATTCACAAGTAATAAGCATCTCATAGTATGTTTAAGATATGTAGAAAACTTTATATTTGTTAAGTTTGTTGATTGGCGTTCAGTTTTTATTGGGTAGGAAAGAGGTTAATTCAGTACACTCTACCTAAAGTAAATCTGGAACAAGCAACCTCACATTGATGCGCCGGTGACTAATAGTAGATGATGAACTACCCAAAGCACATGAACTTGTAAGATACCTTATAAGTTATACAGATATCCCTTTAGGTATGCGAGATGTCTTATAAAATTTGTGATATTTTTAATGCAGTGATAGGATGCCATCCACAAGTTGTTAATATAGATGAAAAAAACTACATTTGATTTCTACCTTCATATCTGGCATCACATACCTTTCTGGTGTCCTGACTTAAGAGATATGATATACATTTGTAACTGAATGAAGTTATAAATTAAAAGATGCCTCAATTACTTTAAAATACATATTATTATCTGCTTAAGATGTCTTAAACACCGTTGGAATTTAACTCGTACATTTAATAAGATATATTTTGAACAAATCTCCTCCCCCTTCCCATGCAAGACAATTTTCTTAATTATTTATCTATAACCAGATTGGATTGTTTATTTATTTGAAAAAAACAGATTAAAGAAAGAAGATTTGATTGGCTATCGTATTTCCGTTGGGGGAAAGGTATTTTCATTCATAAATTTCTCACGAGAGTGCAATATGGTTTTTTATTGAGTAGAATGAGTTTTTTGCAAACCAATATGATAAGAAATGGAAAGTCGCGTGTATTGGTTTAGGCCAATAGGAAAAAGGCAAAAATATATAATATGTAATAAATATTATTATCTGCTTAAGATGTCTTAAACGCCGTTGGAAGATAACTCGTACATTTAATAAGATATATTTTGAACATATCTCTTCCCCCTTCCCATGCAAGAAAATTTTCTTAATTATTTATCTATAACCAGATTGGATTGTTTATTTATTTGAAAAAAAACAGTTGTACACGTACAAATTTAAATTGTCAAAAGTTTGTACAATAAGAAAACCAAAACAAAATTTGTGTGTGAACAATTTGGGAATGACAACTATTTACTAGTAAGAACGCAACTAGTGCAAAATATCTTAAAACGAAAAGGTCAGTTAAGCAACAAGAGAAACAAAAACAAAAATAAATGATTAATGGAATGAAGTATATTAAGGTCAACAGGTCAAATCATTGTCGTTCCACACTTTATAGTTTATAGTACTCGACTCCAATCTTAATTTACAAGGCTTACTCTCCCAGGAAAAACTGAACGCCATTATATAACTGAAATATTGCTGAAAGTGGCGTTAAACACCATTAAAACAAACAAACACACATACCAAGGGTTCTACCAGTATAATAGTAAATTCAGTTATGTTTGTTTTTTTTGCGCTTTTGTTTATGTGTTTGGTTGTCATGAGCTTTCAGATGTAAAGCTACCTACGGTATTTAAACTTTAGAAAAGAGGAATTCCAAATCCAGGACTTTTTGTAGTGATATTTCTGATCTTTTCTGGTTCTCTATGTGTTTAATATAGTTATTTCTTACAATTATTACCAGGTAAACAGGTAAATATAAATTCGTGATTTGTTTTCGTATTGTTACAGCCAATCAACACGCAATTTACTACCCTAACAGCGCTTTCTTGAAATCCTGTGTAGATTACGAAGAATTCCAAAATGCGCCTTCCACGCTTACTCTGTATCCAAATTCGTCAATTTTCTTGGACAAATGTTGCACGTACTGAAAAACGACCGTCAGTAAGCGGTAAGTTTGGAGCTACAGTGTGTGACATGTGTACATGTGTTGATGTTTATATGTTGTGCAAAGTACAAGAAATATTTGTATTCAATTTGTGTTAAAATGTTTTAATCGGTTCCATACCTAATCCGTTCGGTACACGTATATACAGGCATCGGAAAACATCATGTTGAAGGTATTTATATAGAAGACAATTTAAATAACTTGACTTTACTTTTTATTATATGTGTGTAATTTTTAATTTGCATAATAAGTGACATTGTATGTGTAGTCACGTATAGTGTATACTATTTTATGTCATTGGTAAATATTGCATGGTTTTATTGTTTCATGTAAATTGCTAACCTTTTTTCATATGTTATGTCATTTGTATGATTAAGAATCAGGATTACTTTCTGGGGTTTTGTCAATGATGGATCATTATTGGTGAGCCTCAAAACGCCGCGGGCCAGCACAGACAGGATCTTGTGTGCAGATACCCTTTGAAACCGTAAAAGATGTGCAATGAAAGTTGTTAAAACAAAGTTATACTTTGTAACATATTTGCTGGCTCCTTATAGAAGTCTCCATTTTGTTATTACATGAAAATGATACGTATTGAACCTGCAGTGACAGAAACTTAGCGTTTTCGCTAAAGGTCATTTTGACCATGACCTTGACCAGGATCACAAGCCAAGGTCAAGGCCACATGTGTTTCAGTACAGCGACATGTGAATTTTTGTACCATTGGATTCGCTATATAAGTTTTTAGTTTGTTACATGTCCCAATGAAAGTTTGTGCCTATGTATACATGAGGGAAAAATGGATTATAGCATTCACTCTGCTATTGTGTAAACTTACAAAAATGGGGGAGAGGTGCTTAATGTGATCCCATAAGAATGTTGTGTGCAGATCTCCTAGACCCAGATAATGGTGAAACAAAATAATTCAGGGGCCTCGGTGTCCAAGGTAAGGTAGTTAAGGTAGTTAGTTATCTACTTACAATTTGTCCAGACTGAAGTTGCGTTCGAGTCTCACTGCGGGCATTGTGTACTTGACACGTTGTCAGTTTTCCAACCAAAGTTTGGCTTTTTCTTTGGGTACCCCTACAATAAAAAAACTGGACGCAATAATATAACGTCCATATATCCGAACAATTGCTGAAAGTGGCGTTAAACACCATCTATACAAAAAAACCTAACCAAATCGTTTAGGGCACCGTCCTCAAAACGTGGCTAAAGTGTAAATCATTCTGAACGAGCAAAACGTTCCAGGTCGTTGATTGTTGAAAATTGAGTTTTATGCGAAAATCGGAATTTTCGGAAAACGGTAAATCCTAGCTTTTGCAAATGTTATCAATCGATTTAGAATGTGAATTTGACCCCAGTGTTGAAGTTCCATGCGGAAGTAAACGATAGTTGGTCTGAACATTTTAGGCCTAATCTTCTGGTTGAGAAATTCCTCCTCGAGTGTTAGTTGTCAATCTTTCTGTACATCTTTGGCTTTGTTCTAATAGTTGCGCCTGTTGAAAATATTAGGTGAGCGTGTCGGACGAGTTTTGTTTCAGTCTGTATCATTCTCGTGGTTGTCTACCAAGACTTGGTAGGAGTGTATAAAGTACTGCCTGTCGTCTTACCAAAAGTCGTAAATTGTGTCTGTTAAAGACCTTGCTACATTGAGTATGTTTTGTCCTCAAATATAGAATGCAAAGTATCTGTTTGGACAAGGTCACGTCCCCGGATTTGCTTTAAGAGTTTACACGGTTGATAAGGTTACGTGTTGTAGACAAAAAATAAAAAATATCTGCGTCAACGTCATCTGCTAGAAAGAATCTTTCGGTGGACGAAGTCTGTATGCACAGATGCACAGTCGATAAAGTTGAATATCTCTACTTAGAGTTTGTTATTCTTGTGTTTCTTACTTTAATGTATATACAAAGTCGTAAGAACATCACCACACTTTCCTCCTATAATAGTAAGATAGATGGTAATTGATTCAGCCGTCATTACTTGCAATTTTAAAGAATTAAAAGGATTGAACACTGTTTTCAATAAGTATTAAACTCTGTAATAAACAACTGATAATACTTCATAAATAATTAGCAATAAAACCTTGTAAAGGAGAGGGAATACTGACCCTATATCCCATCAAACGGATAAAATGCAATAAAACGTGGGTATATATAGAACAATACACAGTATTTTATTAACAGAAGTTGAACAGCTGGTGAAGGCAAGTCACGAAGCGAAGAAGAATTCATATAGTCCTTATAGTAAATTCCCTGTGGGAGCCGCCATATTGTGTAATGACGGAACTGTGTTTACAGGTAAAAACAGCACGAAGCATCAAACAGGATGCCCTAGTTTGTCGTTACAAGGCACTCGCGACAGCTACTAAAATTGCAGCAAACATCTTCGTAACTAAACAATACGACTTTACTGTTCAAATACTCGCAGAGTAATATTGTTTATGCTCAAAGAAACGCTGAATTTATACGTAAAATCATTTCTGCTTGACACCTTAATCTCTTAAATAACAATTACACGTATCATATAATTACCATAAAATGAAATTTTGACACTTTTGATTGATTAAAAATAGGGACATTAAATGATACCCGCCACGATATTCACATGTGCCTTCGTGTTTGTAGTGAATTTGTACACACAGCGAACGTAAGTCGTAAAATAGTTTCAAATATGCTGTCTGTTGATAATTTAATGTTGATATATGTTTTTGGCATTTAATAACGTATATTACACGTAGAGTGACATAGCCCCCCCCCCAACCCCAACCCCTTTTTCACACACACACAACCACCCACACTTTTAAGAGGGTGAACCTTTAAGGAATAAAAAATTAATATATTTATAATGTCATAATGTTTATATTGAATTCCAACAATCACACAGTTTAATGATGCCTATAAAATTCTATAACCAACCATATCATATACTGTGGCCTCCACAACTTCTAGTTGAATTAAGATTTTTTCAGCTGACCCATACTAGTACATGTAGGTTACTTTTTACAAGTTAAATAACATACTGCTTGCACCAAAATAACTAGTTAATATTTCTCACATTTATTGCTGTCATTATTTTGCAACTTATTGCTGTTTAAAACAAGTGGGGGTCTTTATTATTTATAACTGAAACTGTTTTACATGTATATATGCATTTTGACTACCATATTAAGTCAAATGTAGCATTATGCAGTTTAAAACAAAGAATTTATTTTAATTTTAGAATTTGATGGAATTGTTTTAATTTAATATATGGAGAAATTTATATACATGTCGAGTATTTTATAAATAGGCTTTGCTATTTTATGTCTGAAAAAAGTAAGCTTGGGAGATTAAATCTCGAGCAGTAATTAAATTTTTTGGACTGCATTGTGATAGTATAAATTTCATTTTTTACAAACATTATCGAGTTAGCTATTAGGTACAAAATTTATCTAATGATGGTTTCTGCACTTGGTATAGATTTGCTTCTATGATATTTATTGAATGTGAAGCTGATATTGAATGGCATAATTAAAATTTCTTGATAAACCAATTAGTAAACTTAAGCATCCTTTCCAAAAAATTTAGACTTTAAATAAACACTTAAATCAAACTGGTATTTTTTAATATTATTTTATAGTTTACAAAAATGTGATATTAAAATTTATGGAAACTTATCTCCAGCAAGAAGTAAGATTTAAAAAACTGGCAGCTATTAACATAATTTTAAAATCTGTGATCATCCCTTAACAAAAGAAAAAGGTAAATAAAATGTTAATTAAGTTCTGTGTATTAAAGGAACATTTTTAAAAGAAATTTATAAAAATAATAGTGTCAGTAGATCTATTTTATAGACAGAGATATAGTATTAAATCTTAAAAATGAGTCCTTGGCCGTAGCATGTGAGTTTATAAATCAATCTAAATGACAGGCATTTGGGGTCAGTATAATTTGTTTCTATGGAATAAAATGCCAGTAAATGAGTTTTATAACATGTATTCACTCATTCGATAAGTTAATATCAGTCTGACATGTCTCATTGCAATATATTGCCCTCAGAAAAATGATAAATTTCTCATTGTAGTATAGACTAATTATGAGAAATTCATGCGCAGAGAAAAAATTAATAAACAGGCAGTTAATAACGGAATTTCGTACTAGTAACTATCTTCTGTTAATTAAAACTGGATGTAATAAGAAAATACCAAGACAACAAAGTCTCTGTAAATTATGAAATGTCTTAAAAGATGAATATAACTCTTCCTTATTAATTGTTCATGTTATTATAACTTAAGTTTTTTTGATAAAATTAAGATGGTCAGAACTTTTGGATTTCTAAAATTTGTATTATTTTGTATTTCTGTTATTTCCATTTTTTTTAAACATAATTTTGTATTTTACTGGACCCATAGTTGTTATTATGCCTGAATAAATTAATATAAATTTAATGTTTTGCAAATAATATGTTTAAATCTTTTATAGCATCAGTTTTATTTAGTTTATTTCACTATT
The DNA here is from genome assembly GCA_944474755.1 of Limnoperna fortunei. NCBI lineage: Eukaryota > Metazoa > Mollusca > Bivalvia > Mytilida > Modiolidae > Limnoperna > Limnoperna fortunei. The sequence goes on along the minus strand of OX104122.1, from coordinate 62,482,633 downwards.
TATACTGACTGAAATAAGTTTCGTGTCGTGTTTCCATTCTGCCTATGGGTCACTACTGGTCACTGTATCTTGCATTGTATCTACTAAGTCAATCTTAGTGGACTTTAAAACTCTTGCAAGGAAAATTTGCGACATTGAGAATTTTAAGGGTATCATATCGACTGATGTGTTAAGCTAGAGCAAGGAGTGCAACTTTCCTTGTCTATACAAACCCAACAAGCTGCTGTCAGTGTAAAAAGTGTAGGGTCTTTAATGCTACAACAAAAATGCATTTTTTGTCCTTTACTTTTACATTGTTTTCCAATCAGAATGGCAGACAAGAATATTTGTCTACATGGTTTCCTGAATTGAAGGTTTAAAAATTTGTTCAGCTTGAATTATATATACATGTATATATTGAACAATCATGTTGATTTGGGATTTCTATAATATATTTTAATGATTGTTATGATTATACCACACTTTTTTTCTCTAATGCACACACAGCTCCAAAAATTTACCATTACATCGCAAATGTATTTCAGCCTCCCCCCTTTTTGTAGAAAAAGCTGACACAAATTTGTTCAAAGAGGCTTTGAGACCCACAAATTACACAAAAGACGTAATACTATTATATATTATATATTTAATAAGTACTGATATGTTATCTATTCTACTTTGGCAGACAGATGCTAAATATTTTTCGAAGCGTACATCGAGTTGCTTCCAACACCCCCCTTTTCGGCATTTTGTCACCGAAAAAGCTGACACAAATTTGTTCCCGGGGAGTTTGAAAGCTGAAAATTGGACCGAAGACGTAATATTATAATTGATTTAATAATTTATAGGTCGCGATTCGTCACAATTACTATTTATATTTTTAATTTAGAAATTTCTGTCGGGCGAGTGCCGAGTTCAGATCAAAACATGCCACTTCAAAGGGCATTTTAACCTGGTAAATTAAAACTATACAGTACAAAATTTCTATAAATGACTGGTAATTGTCTTAGGACTTAGGTGTATTTTTTTTTCATTGATGTATGTTACGACAGTGCTACGTACGATAACGAAAACTGAGAGACTATCACGCTTACAAAAAACCGACAAAAAGTTGACCTTTAGTCACGTGACTGAAGTCGTTAAAAATCTGCCATTACAGGCGTTTGCTTTCCTACTGAATAGTTAAATATATTTGTATATACTATACATCCACTATACAGTCCGATTTGTGGTGACATCGAATTATCTCCCTTCAAAATATTCAAGAGATGCAGTCACTTGGAAAGACCTCCATTTTCGTATTGACGCGAAGTTTTTGACTGGACTTGAAACATGTACACAGCTAATACAGTTCAACTCAAGAATACACAATACTTTGATATTCTAAGAAGCGTTCGTATTTATTAAAAAAAATATACAGCAAGGTGAATTGAATTTCTTTCTTAAAATTTAGATCATTTTGAAAGGTTTTGTCTTGCGAACTTGCGACTTATTAAGTCCGTGCCAAGTTTTGCACATAAGATGTTGGTCTTCTAGTGTTAATTGTTCTGCCTTGTTGTCCCCACGTGAACGTTAAAATGTAGCATTTGCATAAAAATAAGTAGTCCGAAAACCCTCTGCCATCCAACGTTTTTATAAACGCTTTTTTGCCCATGCTAATACATTTCAATTAAACTAAAATATAAGTATTCGTCATACAGGGATCGCTGTTCTGTGCCATTTATGCGAACAATTATTTTATCGAACTATTTGAAGAATTAAAATAATAATAATAATAATACACTTTCTACCAACATATTAGCTATATACACAAGACATTGTTTATAATAAGTCTTAATTTGACGCATTTCAGATACGCACAAGACACGGCAGATTAAAAATGTTATAAAAACGTTCAATGAAATGTTCGGTTGTTATAGAAATTAAACTGCTAAAATATTTTCAACACAATCATTGTGCAAAAGAAACCAATTTAGATCGAAAAATAGGGAACGATCCGTGGCTTGAAGTAAATTGCTGATATTTCAATAAATTTTAGTGATAGAGAACTAGAGCGAATAATACCTCGCACAGAATTTCACGAATGCTACTGTTTTGCGAAAAAAACCTGCTTATTTTTATGTGTTACTTCATTAAACAAATCTATATTATTGTCATTATTTTTTACTCTATTTATTTTCAAATTTAAACACCTTTAAAATAAAATGTATAGCATTAAAACGAGAATTTTTACATAACCCGATGGCAAATCACACGCACCTTGTTCATCTGTTTTATATACGAACACACCGAAAATTATCACACATGAATGAACAGCAACAGAAATAATGCTCGACTTTGAATTTTTTTCTCGAAAACGAAAGGTTGTCACAAGTCAAAAATTACACATGTGAAAGATGAATATTTCAGAAATCTATGGAATTTTTTTCATCGAAATTAAAATTGGTGCATTTTTTTGCAGCACTTAAGAATACACCCCCTGTTTTTCATGTTTTCTGATCAAAATAGAGGTATTAAATATCCATTGTTCTTGTAACTTTGCAAAGTTGTCTTTAATAATCTGACATAGAGACAGAAAGAAATGAGTTATCTTTCTTAGACCAGAAAATTTCATTATTGTCAAATTTGAAAATTTATAAAGTGACAAAACTTCAATAATATTTTTCGGATCATCCTGAAAAATGAACTTTTATTGTACTGAACAGCTGTGCAACGCTTTTTTAATGTTATCATCTGGAAACCTTCGGGGGACGGACGGACGACAGACACCGAACGAAACTGAGGGTATAACATAATACCTCGCCACTTCGTGTGTCGGGGTATAAAAAGTTTACGCATTAAAATAGCGAAACTTTTTTTGTGTAAAGTAAACAAGTTTATTACCCTTTAGAGCAGAATCGCTAACTTTTTCGGATTGTTATGTTTACAAGCTCGTTAAGGTACAACATGTAGGTGATGGTTAACCGTGGGTGGCTGTCGGACGGTTCTGTTTACGGGCGCCATGGCATATACGCCATGCCACCGATAATAACCATGGGTATCTGGTTTGTCGGATTCTGCTATTTTTAGGCGCGATAAAGTCCGCTATGCCGCTTATTGCTATCCTTGGGCATGAGTTTGTCGGAATGTTTTTTTTTTACAGGCTGTAACGTAGACAATGCATCTTATGGTTTGTCGATATGTGCAGAGAGAACAGCCATTGTGAAAGCTGTATCAGAGGGACACAAGAAGTTCAAAGCCATAGCTATAGCAAGGTTTGTAGTGTACTCATGCTAGACACAATAATGTTTGCTGTTAAGTTAATCTTAATTCTTATTTAACCATATAGCCTTCGTGAAAATCTATCGTATACAGGGACCTCGGTTGCTGACTGGTCTACTTAGATAGACATATAAGAATGGCCGCCGTGATTACAGTAATGGGCATATAAGTTCGAGTCCGACTTACTGCATATTGGCTCGACCTAATTCTTTATTGACAAGGGTAACTGTTTTTAGAAGTTTAGATGGCTTGCTCTGATATAAACCGGGCAGAATCGTTTAGCTATAAACGCCGAATGTTGCGTAAAACCACATTTAAACAATTTATTATTTTATCTATTACAGCGACTTGAAGAATAACTATATAGTACCATGTGGGGCATGCAGGCAATTTCTTGTTGAGGTAGTCAGTATCATTTACAAGTGTAAATAGGCGTGAATAAACTGTTCGAGCGAGTTTTTTTTCTGATGGTTATATACATAAATTGACCACCATATAAATTAAATACAGCTTTTTAAACATTCTGACACGTGAAGCGACATATCTTTGATTGTTCTTTTAACATTCTGACAAGTGGGGCGACATTTTTATTTTATTGTTCTGTTAACATTCTGAGATATTGAGCGCCATATTTTTGAAATATTCTTTTAAAATTCTTACACGTGAATAGTAAGTAAATCTTTACGACTGTACTGCAGCATTCTTATATGTAGGGTGACATATCTTTGGTTGTTATGTTAAACTTCTGAAATGTTGGGCGGCATATTTCTGGTGGAACTGTTATAACTTCTGACAAGTGTGGAGGCATATCTTCGAGACTATACTGTATCAATCTTATTATTGTGGGTTCATCATATTTTCAATTGTTCTGTTAACTTTCTGGTATGTACTAACCCTCTACGTTCTGGATTGGCTGATTGACGTCACGTGGTGACCCCATATTTTTCGGTAAGTAGAAATTGTACATGGTCAGTAGGTTAGAGTTAACTTTTTTTGCGACACCGATGCTTGAACTACGATACCGGTATTACACGTCTTTTTGGTAGCAAATATTAGTTAAAGTTGCTGACCTAATACAAGATATTCGCGTTTGTTACATTTGTTATCATATAAAATTTACTAACTGATAGGTGATTTATAATTTTTTCTTTGATCTTGTTGACACATATTTTTCAAAATTGTAAATAGCGCCAGGAATGATTTACCATCTTTTCGTGGCCACGATTTGTTTGAAATTTTTTTCTGTTTTCTTAAGGTGATCCGAATAAGCTTTCATAAAATACAGATAACACGGTTTTTATGTGAAATATTTGTTTTTCAGTTTGGAACAGACTGGGACGTTTACATAACTAAGCCGGATCTCTCTTACGAAACACTGACGACAGGAGATTTACTTCCACGTTGCTTTTCACCCAAGGACCTGGAAGAGGAAAACATTAGCAAATGTACATGATTGGAATGTTTTGGAATACCGGATATTACTCGACTGTTATGGAATACCGCATATTACTCGACTGTTATGGAATACCGGATATTACTCGACTGCTAATTATAATTATTTATCGCGATAACAGATGTATATGGCAGTTGGGTGAATAATTTTTTTTAATTAAAAGTACACTTACAATTGAATATCGTACAATCCATATATACAGTAATTAAGAAGTTTAAAAAGTTCATTTCAACTTGACAACCGAATTACACCTAAGGCTATAGTGCACTTTACACTTTATCATTTGAAATATTTAATTAGAAACTAAAATGAAATTATTTTAATAACTAAAAGTATTGTATCAGTTATATGGTGCACATATTAAATTATGCAAAGAAATGAAAGCGAATGTTTAAAATAAAACAATAATACACAGTTGTTTACCATGTTTACAGATGTACCTGGAATTGGCAGTTCCTGTATACTAGAGGAAGCATGAAAATCTATAAATAAGAAAAACTTTACACCATAAGCAAAAACGGCAGAATTAACAACACAAAAGATGTGCTTTTTTAACTCCCGAGTAGCTTTTTTACTTTATTCATTGGCCATTTGGTTAGTTGAAGTAAATAAACAAACAACTGAACACAAAATCAATAGTGAACACAAAATACGATATTAGCAGGAGCTGTGTTGTAAAGTAATTTGTAAAGATGACTATGTTCTTACATGCGTTTTGGGAATGTACTGTGTGATCTTTCACGAGTGATGCAAGTTTTATGTAGTTTCGCGTGTAGAGCGTAGCGGCACGAGCGAAACGATAGGGAAAAAAATCACGAGTGTAAGATCACACGGTTTTCCCAAAAGCGCATGGAACTACTATTGCTTCCGTAAACCTATAATATCCTATAAACTCGCAATTGTTTAATATCTCACATCCAATCAGAATGCCAGAATTTTAAAGAAGAACGTTATTACATATTACGACAGCATCGTTCTTATTTCTAGCGTTTGATTGGATGAGCAACAAGACAAGACAAGACAAGACAAATCTTTATTCTCATAAACCAATTACACTGGTACAGAGAAATATCCATGTGTATGGAACATACAGTCAACACAAACATACCACATATGCACACAAACATACCTGACATATATACAAATGATATATAAAATTACACAAGGAGCCTAGAGAAAGTCTGCTTTAAGTATTTTTCTTACAAGTCTACATGTTTTTTCTAATTGCTTTTTGTTGGTCGCACACATAATTTTTTTAAATTTCAATATATTTGGCCTATGTGTAAAGTTACTATCTAATAATTTATACCGAATTTGCTTAAAAAAATTACACTCCATTATATAATGGTATTCATCGCCAATTGACATTTTGTACAAAGTCTATTTTCTCTGTCAGTTTTATTCCTCCGTCCTATTTCAATAGGTAGTTTATGGTTTGTAGTGCGAAATCTACATAAAGTGTAGATGTCACTATCATCTAGTATATTAAAATAGTTTTCAAATTCAAAATTATTTTTAAATAATCTATATATAACTGCTTTTGGAGAGTTTTCTACGAGAGACCTCCAGTATTGTATAAATTGGTCTTGCAGTCTCGTTTTGATTTCGGATAGAATCCACTCGGGGTTTTGGAAATCTAGATCTGTCCAGATGTATGTAAGACCAATATTATCAAATATCTTTTTGACAAAAGCTACCCAAGAAGTATTAAAACTGTTTTCATTGTAGAGTTTGTGCAAAGTCATGAACGATATATAGGACAGCTTTGTATCTTTACCATTAATTAGCCTTATTAAGTAAGATATCATTCTTAGTTTGATATCAATTTCAATTGGATAAATACCAAGCTCCCCATATATCATGTAATTTGGTGTCGATGATTTCAATTTTAACAATAATTTACAGAAACGTAGTTGTACTTTTTCAAGATAACTAATGTTTTTATTACATCCCCAAACTTCTGAGCCATAAAGTAAAATAGGTTTCACCATTTTGTTGAAAAGGTCGACTTGACATTCAATTGATAAATTATGTGAGCGACCACGTTTCAGGACTTCAAACATTGCCTTCGTTGCCTTTTCTGCTTGCTTCTCAATACTTCTTTTAAAATTCCCAGTCCTGCTAAGCAGGATGCCTAAGTAATTAAATTCATTAACAATATCCAAAACTGCCCCGTTAAATGTAAACTTTAAATTCGCTGGTTGTTTACCCTTTGAGAACACAATAACTTTAGATTTTTCTATGTTAACTTTTAGTTTCCATACGTCGCAGTATTCTCTGAATTTATCTAAAACATTTTGTAGTCCTTCTTTTGATTCTGCCATAAGGACTGTATCATCTGCATATAATAGAACGAATAATTTCAGAAAAATGTTCAATTTATCATTAATAGTCTCTGAGATAGAATCTAATGCTTCGGCATTCATTTCTTCGAGGAATGTCTGCAGATCGTTTAAATAAATAGCAAACAGAAAAGGTGAAAGGTTTTCGCCCTGTCTAACTCCTAATTCACAAGGGAAAAAGTTTGATTTACAACAGTTATAAGTTACACAAGATTTTACATCATTATACATGTTCATAATAACAGTGTACATTTTACCATTAATATTGTTTAAAAGGAGTTTATGCCAAAGAGCATTTTGCCATACAGTATCGAACGCTTTTTCGAAGTCTATAAAGGCACAGTACAATTTTTTTTATTGACATTTTATAATTTCGAAAAAAGAATAAAGTGTAAAGATACTGTCAATCGTCGAGTAAGATTTTCTAAATCCAAACTGGTTTTCATTCAACATTTTCGTTTCCTCTGAGAAGCGACATAACCTATCATTTAAAATAGCGGTGAAGAGTTTTCCAAGACAGCTGAGAATTGTTATTGGACGAAAATTTTGGGGGTTTTGTGGGTTGCCTTTATTTTTGTATATTGGTTTTATATTTCCAATGAGCCAAACGTCAGGCAAGATACCCGAGTCTAAAATTAAGTTGAATAATTGTTCGTAAACTGGTATGAATAAATCGGAGGTAGACTTTATATACTCGTTAACAATACAATCTTCCCCCGAGGCCTTGTTGTTTTTTAATTTCTTTATACATCGTAAAATCTCCTCGCCAGTTATATGTTCATTGATTTCTTCACTGAAGTTATCAATGTCTATATTGGCTGGAGGATCGTTGTTAATCTGACTATTTTCTTCCATATTTCTGTCGTCGGGTGCCTTGTTCAAGTTTTTAAAAAACTCGAACAAGTCATCCATCGGAATATCAGGTTGTTTTTTTTGCCCTTCCCCCATTCAAAAGTTTCCAGTATTCCTTTGGATCCGATGACCTCATTTTCTTGATTTTGTTTTGCATGTCTTTGCGAAATGTTTTACAACTTTTGTCCATTGTAATTTTATATCGCTTCTCAGCTTCATCAACTTCATGTTTTAGACCCGGGGAACGTTTTCTTTTATATCTATTTTTAAGCCTTCTATATTTTTGTCGCTCATATTTACATTTTGCATTGAACCACGGTTTGTGATTTTTTGGCTTTGTATTATGACGTACACTGTTATTATTTCGAGAACCGAATGTTGTTATTGCACTTTTGATAAAAAGGTCACATGTTCACTAGTGAGCGAGTTCACTTTGTTTTTGTCGATATCTTTGCTAGTAGTCTTTGAAAGTTCGTAAATTAATTTATCTAAATTCTCTCTATCTATGTTACTGTGATAATAAGTATGCTTCGATGCATCCCACCTTTTAGCTCTATTGCTTGTTTGGTTAGCATTAGTTTGCTCACTATGTTCTTGTTCTTTATGACCAATTTTATCAAATTTTAAACATGTGACAATAGGAGAGTGAACATCTGAGTACAACTGAGAAAATTCAAGAACACTAAAATTATTTACAAATTGTAAAAAAGAATCTGTACATATAAAATAATACACTCGAGTTTTTGCATGTCCGTTTACCACCATTGATCTTATCATCGCCAATGCGACCATTTACAATAAATAAATTATTAGATTTGCATAATTCTAGTAAAAGACGACCAGATCTATTTTTAACTTTATCCATATTTTTTCTATTTTTATCAATATTAAGAGTATTCAAAGTTTTTAAGTTGTTATCGAAAAATTCTGTGAAGTCTTCTTCATGCATGTTAATTTCAATGTCAATAAAGTAGAGATGAGTGTGAACGGAAGGGTTTAGATTCTTATATGCAATTAAGAATTTGGAGGTTTTTTTAGACTAAAGATCTGTCTGTTCGTTTGAATGTTGGTTTTCTTTCGGAAAACCCACCGAGAACTTTCAAAAACTGTCTTCACCTTGGCCCGATGTCGCACGTAAATTTAAAGATTTGTTTCTGTTAAGTATTAATAAGAACTTTTCTTTATCTACACGAGACAATACTAGGAGGATTCCCAGTGAATCACAGAGTGCCACGCTCCTTGCATGATAAAGCTATGTCGATAAGAGTAGGCTAATTGTTGCCGCTAGGAAAGGTTAAAGTTTCGCCTCTATCAATACCCCATACTTTTCCACAAATGTTTGCCCATAGCTCCATCTTTCTCGAATTGAGTTATTGTTTGTTTACTTGTTCTAGTCCTGAATATAGTTGAAATATTGCTCACTGTGTGTAATACAAACACCTAATCAATTAGTCAATCAACCATACTTTTCCAGTGGCAGTCAAAATAATTGTGTTCCTTTTGTTCCAACACTTTTTTCGGTGATCGTTTCCTCGTCCTGGATATAGCTAAAATATTGTTCGCTGGAGTCAGTCAGTCAATATCTGTATATAACCGATGTAACAGCAAGCTCAATAAATATAATGTCATCTAGTGTGTGGTCTATTTATTTTTATTCCACCATAAATTTAAGAAGATATGCATCCAATTCATTTATTTTTAGCTAGACAAGTATAATATGACGTACTAAACCAGTACACAGAGATTCAATGTAGTGAATGATATAATATTGAATTAAATATGACAGATATATTTGCCGCCGTACTTGGTTCCATTTTCTTACTAAATTACTGAGGTCAGGGATGGGTCTATTAAATGTTAGAGGGTATTTCCCATTGTAGCGTAATGGGAACTCTGAAAAAAATGTAATACTGCTGGAAGATTTGCAGATTTGGTTATGGGATAATATACGTTCATCATGAAATAACCCTTCGGCTACAGTCAATGTTTCGCAGTTAAGTCCGTTTGGACTAGTCTGTGACATGAGCATATTATGCATGTGCATCGTTAATAGCTGCAAATAAGTGTTCAGATCAAGTGTTATACATTGCACTTCCCTTGTTCTACAGCGATGCTAGCATTTTTTAGCCTTAATCATTTTTGCGGTGCGTTTTATCCATTCCGCTGCTTTCCCGCTGGTTTTTCTAGAACTACACTTTGCAATAATGTACATACAATTAGTTCTGCATATTATTATGTAAGTTTGTCCATTGAAAGAAATTATTTGTTCTGAATCACGTGACTTGATGCAGTAAGTAACACCATTAACACGAATGGTATCCAAGTTGTCGTCTGCAAAACATCTTTTGATATTCTGAAAAATAACAATAGTTTGCATAATTATTTAAAATATATAAAGACGAACAAAATTAAGTATTTATTGAACAGAAAATAAAACTAACTAAATAAAATCCTTTTATGTACAGATAAACGCTTTGTTTTATCAAAGTAAACATGCGAGGTATATTAAAGTATATCAGTGATCTTGATTAAACATACCTGTAGGTCATCTTCGGATATAACGAACCCCTTCGAAGACGCTGCAGTTTCTCCACTGTGACGTAAGAGTGCGGCTCCCGTCAGGACTAACTTTGAGTGTTGTTTCATAATGTGGTCAATCCAATTACTCCAGATATTTTTTATGTTAGAAAGCTGTCCACTACCGTATATACTGACAAGCATGCTCATATTGACTAAAATGATACAAACCAAGTACTATAGAATGCTAGAAAGCTGTCCACTACCGTATATACTGACAAGCATGCTTATAGTGACTAAAATGGGGGAAAACATGTTCTTTAGAGTAAGTGTAAATTACAACGCTTTCGTATTTACTAAATGTAAAAAATAGGAGTTCAAGAAACTGACTACTCACAAAAATCTGAAGGACACGGGTTTATGCGCATGGCTTAATTTTTCAAGGGAGCTGCATGTTTATTATTATTTCACATTGGAGTTACAATAACAAGACGGAGTTCATGGCTTGTTGTAACGACTGGTATTATTGTGTTAAATGATAATGCTAATAAACAAATGCTGAAATCGTGAAATGCAAAAATCTCATTCATTAAGTAGGAACTAAATACGATAAAATTTTCTGATGATATAGCTGATTATAAATGTATAATTAATTATAATCATATATGGTGCAAAAATATCCACGTAATTATCTTACCTTATAAAATTGTTGGTGTAACCAGACCAGAATGTTATGTCAACTAGTTGTCGATAATTATGCAAATTTACAAAGTTGTAAATAATTTTTTTTAATGTCCAAGGAAACTCAACGTATGAGAAATAAATAAACGAATGATAATATCTAATATTTACAAATTACTTTATACCGTTTGATAATTGATAACAAGATCATGTGTCCAAGTCTTCAAACATTCTGCTGTTATCTCAGAGAAGAGGTTTATAAAGGGCTGTTACATGTGTAAACATGGAGTCATTCAAATAATATAGTCGTTTAATATTGTTCGACTATTATACGTAATTTCAAATTTAGCTACGTATTTTTTTTTTGATTACTTAGAATCAAGGAATAATTTTTATTGTTTTTCATTTTTGATTTTCCCTATTTGTACCTAAAATTAAACATAAATTATTTCCGCAACTTACTAGCAAAACGTAATGGAAAAATTCGATGACGTGAAATAATCTCACGTGAATGTAACGTGAATATTCACCTGAGCATGAACTTGCACTAAAATGTTTACTTAAGATAAAGGATCGTAAATTGTTCTAGAAAATCGTAGAATTTATGATACTGGTTTTCTTGTTTGTAAAAATTAATATCAAACTCATGCTGAGTTATTGTTTCACTTTAAAGGTTTCTGACAAAATTTAAGGTGAATTTTTAAATTCTAAACTGGTTTGAGACTGCAGATGGTTTATCAAACTTTCAAGTTCTTGACAAAAACTGGTTACAAAATAGATTGGAACCAAAACTAGTTCGTGATTTGTTTCTCGTGAAATGGAACATGTTCGAAAAACCGTTCAGTGCCTCATCGGGGCGGTTTTGTGTGTAGAACATTGATTAAAAATTATGTAAACTTTTTTTTATTAAAAAACTTTAAGAATATATTATGTTAAGTAGTTAACCTTTAAACAATAATAGTCATAATAAAAGCGCAAAAAATTCATTAGGACCAGGGAAAGGAATATCAATAATGGACACAGGGAAGCCATAATTTAATGGAAAATCAATAATAGACCAGATATAATACATATGCACCCTATAAACATAAAACCAAATACTGGTAGCGCTACAACCAGTTTTGAAAACTTATTGAAACCACTTTAAAACCGGAAACCTAAAATCCATTATAGCTTAAACATGTTTTCACATTATTGTATCATACACAATATGAATTTCATTCTTCTGCAAAAAGTTTTTTTTTTGTTTGTTTGTTTGAATGGTGTGTTAACGCCACTTTCAGCAATTTTTCAGCTTTATCATGGCGTCCAGTTTTTATTGGGGGAGGAAGTCGGAGTACCCGGAGAAAACTCCCGACCTGCTGCAAAAAGTTACTGTACTAAATGATTAAATGTGAAGTGACACTACGTGACCTTTTTAAAAATGAAAACAAGATAATCATTTTACGAAAAGTATTCAAAATATATTTTGGCGACTTTGAATAAAACTATAAATAATTAATTAGTGCGTATAAGAATTTAACTTGGTATTAGGAAAATAACGTGGTATTATAATATGTTGAGAAAATAAATTAGTCAGAAAAATAACTTCGAACAAGAAACGAAAATTACAACATAACTAAATTTGCTTAGCGGCAAAAGGGAACTTGGTCAGAGACAATATGTGCAAACCAGCTTTATGTAAGCAAAAAAACTTCGTATTACAACGTAACTTCGGATAAGAATATAAAAGTATGCTTGTTTATTTATGGAACTACAATTTGTAGAAACTTATTGATTTTATTTATTGTCTTGCTTTTAATAGAACCATGTGGTTATGCCGTGCATCGGATGTCTTTCAAGTCAAGTTGTTCGAGACCAATGGTTACAGAACAAATTAAACATTAAAACAAATTAATAAAGCTTTTCGTTCATTTTTATTTAATGTGCTATTCAATGTCGATCGACTTCGAAAAAAAATCACAATCGGGGCCTCGGTTGCCGAATGGTTAATGTAGTCCGTTTTCTATTAATCATATAATCTGTAAACAATGAGATGCAGGTTCTAGTCTCACTGCGGGCAGGGTGCGCTCGGCTCCAAAATTAATTGACAAGGATTGCCAGTTTTCCTACTACGGCTTCCTCCCGCAATAAAAACTAGACTCCATGATATAGCTGAAAAATTGCTGAAAATGGCGTCAAACACCATTCAAATAATTTAAACAAAAAAAACCCTTTAATCAATTGACTTCCTGTTTGTTATCGAACTCTAACACTTGATATAAGAGGTGTGACCTTGAAATAATCAATCTGGTATACGATAAAGGTAATTGAGTTGCTTTACGCAAATATTTCGTAATGTCAGGCCAATTATGCTACAGTTGATTGGAGGATGCTCAAAATTTGATGAGTAAAACATTGGTTAACTTGTCAGAGTGTTAGTCAGTGTTGCATACTCAAATTACAAAAGTTTTCAGAGCTCTGTGCATTATTGTAGCTTATAGCGAACGTTCGAATGTTTCTTTTGGATACTCATGCCATTAATGCAGGGTGACTATAAACATACAAACAGTGTCATATGCTCTGTAAATTCGTCTGTACTTCACTTTATGTCTGTATTTTATTTTATCCAGTTATGTGTTGGATTTAGTTCTACTACGACATTTTAAATTGTATAGTTAGACCTTTATATGGATATCATACTACTAAACAAGGACAAAATCAAAGTTTGTTTATACGCTGTGTTTACATGTACTTATAGAGAGATATTGTTATTCAGATATTACATAACCGGGTTGTTGTAAATAATAAAGGTCCAAGATAAATTATTGAGAGTCAAAACATAGGTTATTGGAATATTTATGGTTTAAAAACGACGACTTGACATATTCAACAGCATTTTAATAGCGGTTTGTATAGAGGGATATTTTTGCACCGGCCAACTGTTCAAATGACTTTAAAACTGGTAATGTTTTCTCATATATGATTTAGCTCGGATCATACTGGGAGGGTTCCCAGTACTCGTACCACAAAGCAGCCCAGCACGTCGCCGGGTGGCGGATAGAGGAGACCATGTTGTAGAGGGAGTGGGGTTGTCCGCGGACCGTAGTGATTGACGTGTTTGGAGAGTGCCACGCTCTTAGCGCTATAACGATCCTTTTTGTAGATTTCGAAAAAGAGTAGGCTCATTGTAGCCGCTACAAAAGGCTAAAATTTCCGTCCCTACCAATACTCCATACTTACTCCAGTGGCAGTAAAAATCCTTTGTCGCATACCACCCCTATTTCCGTTGATTAATTGTGTGCTAACTTGTTCTCTTCCTGAATATAGCTAAAATACTGCTCGCTGAACGTTAACAAACATCCAATCAATCAAGTAATCTATGACTCAGCGATGCAACTTCTTACTGTTCACATTATGTTCCGAAATTTAATAAAAGTTTCTTAAGGGTTTCATGTATTTAAAAATGTTCACAGTTAAACATTTAACCCAATATTTTAGTACTGACATTATTATATATATTAGGTAAATATCGTCTAAAGAAATTCGGTAATATCTGAAATGCGGTTAAAAACTAAACATTGTATGTTAATGCTGCCTGAACAAATATTCTCCTTGTTTTATACTCCTGTCACCTCCTTTAAAGATCACCGGCATCGTCTCCGATGTTCAATGGAATATCCGAGTACCCCATTGAAGATTTTCCTATGAAAGTTTCAATCTTGGTGATTTATTTACGGATTATTTTACTTACAAAACGAAGACAAATAACAAACTAACCAAAGGATTAGAAAACAGAACGAAGAAATAGCAAGTTAGCACATGGATAAAAGATGGCCTCACAATCTGAAGGACGCACAAGTATAGGGTAAGCACGACTCGCAATCGGAAGGACAGACCAAGTACAAAAAAGCGCATAGATTAACAAGCACTTGCAATGTGAACAATGGACAAACCATTTAACAGATACAGCTCAAAGATATAAAACACGAACTCCTTTGAAGCCCGTAGTGAAACCGTATTATCTGTAATGTTAAACGTCTCCTGTTTAACAAGAATACATGTTCATGTGCTTCGTGATCTTGTTTTTGATTGTTAATTGCTCATATACAAGTTTAATAACCAAGAAATCATTTCAAAACAATTTCACCCCACAATTAACAATTTATTGAGATGCCGTATAAAGAACATTTTATTGCTAATATATTTTGTTATATAAGCATAGAGTACAAAACACTTTATGCTAGATTTTGAGGGAACAGGTCTTGAAAAATTTGCACATGCCTGGAAAAACCGTAATTTGTTCATTCTTATCAGTCTTTTTATTATTAACATCGGACAATTTTCTTCCATGGTTACAGTCTCGTTTGGCGGAAAATGTGGGTTGCAAACAACTTTTTTAAATTATTTTGTCCCCATCCCTCATTTTAAAATTTTTTTAAAGTTTACATGGTCACAGACATTTAAAGTGTGTTTTTGTCTGAGGAAGTATCATAAGTTCACACCGAGTGCATACTATCCACAATATGCACCGAACATTTAAAGCTTGACACTCGTGAAAAGCACTGCTTTATGTGTTCCTCTGTTTCAATTGTTCGCCCAGTTGAGTTAAGTTAATTTGAACTTGTAATAATGACATTTCTTTGCACATAATGTTGCCTTAAGTCCTGCCATGTCAAGTTTTTGTATGTCTAAGAGATTTTCTTAATATTTAAGACATGTAAGAATGGATGAAGCTATCAACGAGAATCGCTTTTTAACGAATTTCATCAATGAATTTCACCATTTCCCATACAAAATTTCATGTTCTTTTTGAAGCAACCATCTGTTTCTTAAGATTTTTACAACAATATTTTATTTAATTTCATAGTAATTAAGCGTTTACCGATTATATGAAGTAAGCAGACAGAAGAGTACACGTTATAAAAAAAATCAGTGGAATTCCTATGGGAACGAATTAAGCTACCCACAGGTTTTAGGCTAGATATCATCATCACTATCAATCAAACGTATTTGTTTTTATATACAACTGACACACAAAAATTATTAAAATCTATAAAAGCAAATGCCCAAATAACAATTTCTTTCAATGAAATCCTTCCCCAAATTGATTTTCAACAAATGTTAAGATCTTTTTATGCTGATTAGTTTTTGACGCGTCAGAGGAACCTATAAAAAGTAGATAAAACATTGTAGAAAAAAAGCGACGTCGGCGATTATCGTTTTTTAAAATGCAGACACTTAAAAAAATAAATGGAGCATTTGTATTCCAGATGTTATATTTGCAGCTGTGCATAATCGTCTAACTAGTTTTGCATATTTCTATCCTTTTAAGTTTTAAGTAGAGTAAGTATCCATTCAAATAATATATATTTCATTAGAATAGTCTATATATTGTGATACAATACAAAATTCGGTTTATATATTACAGATGTTACCAATGGTTAAGCAGAACAGATGTTTATTTTAACAACACTGTTTATAGAATTCGCAAGTGATCGTTGATACTTTTGAAAAATGTACTAGCGTGAGTAGATATAATGAAAAACATAAAGCAGTATAAATGTATTCCTCATAGAAGTACGCGTCAAATCTACAGTAAATACAAAACATATAAAAACCGTTATTTAAGGATTGTTTTCAATTGCTGGTTAGATTATTGGATATAAACGACTTTGGGTCGATTTACGCTGAATAAACCGCGAAGCGGTTTATGTTGCAGCGTAAAACGATCCAAAGTCGTTTATATCCAATAATCTAACCAACAATTGAAAACAAACCTTATATTTTAAATTCTATAGTAAAAATGAAGTAACAAGAACAATATTTTACAATTTATCAAATAATATTTGCAAATCACAATTTTAGTGTCGTCACTTGTTGTTTGCGGAAGAATTCATGTATAGTCAACGTCATCAATACATCTTATTATGACGTCACAATCAGTCACGTGCTGAAAAACCAAGTTAGGTTATACAAAATAACAAACTTTGCTCATGTATTGAGTATTTTAACGAAATTAAAATATAACAAAATACCGAACACCGACGAAACTGTCAAAAAAGATAATCACAAATCAAAGTACGAGAAACCGGCAAACTCCAGAACTAATAACCAACATTAATAAACTTCAGCAATGGTCCTGACTTAGTACAGGCATTTGAAAGGAAATGGTGGATTAATCTAGGTTTTGTGACATGCCAAACCTCCCGCTTCCATTACTGTAGAATGTGAGTTGGTTAGTTGATTAAAATAGATGGGTATCATATACCCCTATTCACCAATAGGTGTATCAAACAATCATCGTCGCTCGTTCACTACGATGACGGACAGACGGTAGCAGTCCTGTAAATTAAATCTCGTTCAATAAGATTATTTGTCTGGAAGCAAGTTGTTAATTAAGAAATAATTCATGGCTGCCCCAATTTTATGGATTATTTAAATATGGGTAGGCATTATATTCATGAATATTTTGCCATGAGCGTTAGCGAGTGGTAAAATATCATGAATATAATGCCTACCCGTATTTAAATAATCCATAAAATTGGGGCAGCCATGAATTATTTCGACTCTGATATGAAAATACAGAAATTTTACATTTCGCGACCACCTAGGTAAAGGTTTATTTTGGCTGTTCCAATTTCCGAGATCCTCCCTTGTTACGAAATTATTATATTTCGCGTGTAAAACTTAGTAGAAAAAACGAAGAAATATGAATTAAAAACCAACTAACATATTTATTAACATTAACAATAAAATTTAACAATCAAAATAAAGAATGACAAAATTGAATGCTTTATTACATCAGTCACCGTGTGGCGTGTCTGTGATTGTTGCTGTGTTTGCTTACCGCATTTGGTCGATCTTATGCTCCTGTTTTAGATCCACAATGGTGCACATTTAAATCAACAGTTATTTTCCACAATTAATCAACATTTTGAAATTCGGTTGCGTTTTCATTTTGATACGGTAAATTCGTTTGCGGTGGGGGCGGGAAAAGTCTCGGGGTTTGCATTGAACGTCATTGTAAACAACGCAACAACGTCCCTTGAAAACACAACGTAGCAAAAGTCAAGGAAGAATTGTAACATGTAAACAATAAAGGCATAGAATAGAAAATGGACGTGTTATCGTGAAAACATGTTATCTATTGGATTTTCGTACAAAGGTACAATATAAAAAAAAATTTAAAAGTAAAAACCTCAACACACGGGGGTTTTTGAAATGGCTGGAACAGCCAGATTTTGTTGAATATTTAAATAGGGGTTTGTTTCCAAAGCGTTTGAAGGACGTCATATTAGAATACATTTTAGATTTATCATTATTTGTATTTACTCTCTCTTGAACTCATTTATTCACTCTTTATATAATAAATAGAAAAAAAACGCAATCTAAGATTGCCGAACCTAGCGGACACCGGAATTTTAATGTTTTAATATACATTATGTATGATATGTTACATCTGTATTTGTTATTAACGCGATGAATGCACAACGCTATTGACGTACACACTATAAATTATGAACATAAACACCATAAAGAAAAAATACACCTGGAAAAAAGTTAAGCACCCCGTATTTCTTTTCACTCATACATAGTCTAACACCTTTAGACTAATATTGGACTATCATTCGTTTTTATTTTTTATAGCAAACAAAAATTTGCATTGTTAGGCACAATGAAACATTATTTTAACAAAATAGCTCATTATTTTATTTATATATCATTTCATCAAAATATGGACGGTCTTTGATCTTTCACGTAGTCTTTAAAAAGTATTGTCACCGAAAGCTCCAAACTGTTATTTAATTGTCCAATAAAACGTCACTCATAAACACCAAATTTATAATTAGCCGTCGAAGCGTAACTATCGGGTATCACTATCGGGTATATCCACCGTTACCATGAATGACTGCTGCAATCCTGCGTCGCATACTGCCACTAAGGCGTCTAATGTGTTGAAGCATTATCTGTCGCTATTCCCGCAATGATTGAGCTTCTAATTATACATTAAAGAATTAATACTGAAAAAATTGTCAAAATTAAACTTAACTTTTTTACATGTGTATATTAACTTCATCATAATCAAATACGCCCACAGTAAATACATAGACCTAAAAACGTAAAGGAAACTTGTTTCCAGAACCCAACGCAACACATGTCTCAAGAGGTTCTTTCTGAATAGTAACCACCAAAATATAAAACAATAGAATAATAATTGCTGGTCGTATTAACTTTTTCATTTTGCAAACTGCTGGTTATAACAATCACATAAACATTGTGTCTAAAGAGATCCCAAATATCCTTTTTAATTGTAATACCGTTACAATACAGACATTTATATGCATATACAGCACATGCACAAACATGACTAATAAAAGTAACTATGTCGAAACGCCTGCACATCAAGAAAACCAGCACAAGACAAACAATAAAATACAAATCCATAAATAAAAAATTTATTTAAATAGCATATGAAAATTATTTTTAAAAAGTCTCACAGTCCAGACCCAAAAAAAACGTGTAAATATCCGTGCCAAAAAACATTTGCCGGGTTATTGGAAAAACCCAATTAAGAAACACTAATGTTGAATAAAAACATGGAACAAGATTTCCACGATTTCAGAATCTTTATTGCCAACTTACTTGATAGTGTTAAGAAATAAATTCCTGAAATTCGATAAGAAGTTTGTCTAAGCCGTTGTGTCCCATTTCCTAAACATGACTTCGTCCAGACCATGCCAATGAGTAACCCGGGAGGTGTCTAATTAGCGGCAGGCACTGCATACTCTTCCAAAACACCTGAGTGGTTTTCATAGTTTGGGTAAGTTACTGTTTTTTTTATTAATTTTGGTTTTTTCGTGTCTTGTGACAAATGGACTATTTTCTTTTTATAAAATCATGTAAAGTTAACAGGTTATTCTTATCGTTCTAGTCATTCCGTCATCAACTTAATCCAACAATAACATAACACAACTTGAATGTATCTAATCCGGTTTTAAAATCTACTAGTGACCCGAAATATATATATATATATATATATATATATATATATATATATATATATATATATATATATATATATATATACCTACATTCGTGCAAACAGTTAATTAAACTACTAAGGACGGGACAGTAAATGTGCTATAGCTATAAATTACTGTAATCCATTGAAAATAATAGCATATCATCAGTTTAATTTTATAACTAATTGTCATTATATTGACAAAATCGTAAATCGACGTGAGAGTCTTATAGGTTTCTCAATGAGTGAGAATTGTATATCGCTTGATATCATTATTTAATTTAAACAAATAATAAACAAGCCTATCACGAGTTTATTAGTTTGTTGAAATTAAATAACGATTGATGATTTAAAGCGATTTACAATTCTAATTATTTGTGAAAGTTATTTCTCTTATGATGAAACGAAAAATGTTATTTGCGTGGTTAATGTTGTTGCGTGGAAACAGGGCTTCGTTGCAACAGAGTTAAACAAAATGCGATTATATGCTATAACAGAATAACAAAGCGTAACATTAAAAAAAAGAACAGATATAGAATGAAAACATTTGTCAAATTCAAAATAACATAATAAACGACGTTGTTCTTTTAAAAATAAGGAATGTTGTTTCACCCCCTAGAAGTGACGTCTCTATGTACTTTTTCGTCAAGGACTGATGTCACAATGCTTTTTTATATCTCTTGTTCGTATCACATAGTTGTCCATTGTATATGAAATAGATAAATAAGGACATCATAAGAAAATTATGTGTTATAGAAAAGTCTGACGTGATTTATAACCACTTTATACCATTGCATATTAAACGCCGACATTTGAGACGATAAGTACCCGTATTTAAGGAAATCCTGGATTTAATTAATATTAAGTAAACAGTTTGCATTTTAACTTATTTCACAAATCTTTTAGCTCGAGCCGATCGATTGACAAAATTCCACATGACTTACACAGAAAGAATTGTGATATTGTATTATGAGTTTTTGGCTCCCATCATTCCACACATTTCAACTAAATTATAAAGAAATGAAGACAGAGTGGTTGTTTTATTTTTTTATTGAGTTGTTTTTAACTGATTCGGAATTCAACATGGCTGCCAGAGCTGATAATGTGTTATGTTTGGATCAGGAAAATAATTGAGATATTGAAGAAGTGTAGCTCAGATTGTCCTCTGCATAGCTTGAGTGTTTAGTATCGATCGTAAATTAAAGATGGTCAAACATACTGAAACATAGCTTAACATAAGATGCTACGGGAAAACGTGCAAATGGCTTCTTCTCAGAAATAGTTATGCACAATAAAACAAAATCATGCAGAAATGAGGCTAAGATAGTTTTCTTATAATACTGAGTCTTGCTGCCGATTCGCCACATACATAGAATTAGCTTCTGCTCAGAAATTATAATAAACTATGCACATATGTGACACATATTAGAACAATTGATTATATACGAATCTAAATCAACTTGTACTAGTAACCGAGTCCAATATCCAGGTCTAATCATGTAACATGCAAGAACAAGTGGTAGTTAATTTAAAAATAAAAGTAATTTCAGCTACAAACTACTGTTTTACTATTACAAATTATATGTACTGTTGCAGCGTGCAAAAACCCTCATAGTTCACATCCTAAAATAGGTTACCCGTATTTGTCTTTATTATTAACACTAAGATAATGACAATGTATACAGCAGACAGCATTAAAGCACCCCTTTAGCAATGCGTTCATTATTCAAAACGTCACAGGATATACTAAAGAAATCTATTCCACATAAACAAGACACCGACAGGCCTGTCATCTCAAGCGGGTATCGTCTAGAGCAGTCTTCTTCTACGGTTTATATATATCATCTGTAAATAAATAAAGTTTTCTGTATTATATCTGTTTTTGAGGATAAGAGCGCATATAACTGGTCAATTGCATAATATAACATAATATTTAAGAATCTAGTTACGTTTTTGAGTTGCTCTCAAGTTACCCTTAGACCGGGATTATCGTTACATGTAATATTTCACAGGTTTTCCAACAGTTTGACCAAAGCCTATAGGCAAGAAACCTGTCGTCCTTTATAAAGGTCTATTACATGTTTATAATTAAAAATAATGTGTTGGGATGCCAACACAGAGTCGCCCAAAATCCCCATGGATAGTATTGCGTTCCACTCAGGACATTGAAATGAACCTACATATCAAATTTCATTAAAATCGGACAACGTTTAAAATTTCACCCGTTTTTGGCCGCCATTTTGGAAACCACGGTCGAGAAAAAATTTGGAATGTGGAGTTCCACTCGGGACACTTAAATCTACCTCCACACCAAATTTCATTGCAATCGGAGCACGTTAAATGTCATCGAGATCGCATTACGTTGAAAATTATACACGTTTTTGGCGGCCATTTTGAAACCGGAAGTCCGAGAAAAAATTTAAAGGTAGCGTTTCACTCGAAATACTAACATCTACCTCCATACCAAATTTCGTTGAATTCGGACCACGGGAAAATTTTTGCCATTTTTGGGTGGGTGTCGTCAAGTGGCGGCCATTTTGAAATGGCGGCCATTATCAAAATTCTGACTATTGACTGCACCCCTCCGTATGCCCATCTACAACTGTGCCAAGTTTCATTTGATTCTATTAAGGCGTCTCTGAGAAATGTGTCGGACAAGTTCACGATCTATAAAAAGTGGAAACCGAAATAATAATAATAACAAGTGCTGATTGTGATTGCAAGCAAGTCACAAAAAAATCCCCTCCCGTGCCCACTTTTGTCACAATTCGGACAACTTTTCAATTTTCGCACTTTGGCCGCCATTTTGAATATGGCGGCCATCTTGGACTTTGGCAGCCATCTTGGATTTGTTCGACATGTTGTTCGTAATATCAATATTGACCTAAATGCCAATTTTTGTTGAAATCAGACAACTTTTCAATATTCGCACTTTGGCAGCCATTTTGAATATGACAGCCATCTTGGATTTGTTCGAAAGTGTCGCCATGTTGTTCGTAATATCAATATTGACCTAAATGCCAATTTTCGTTGAAATCGGACAACTTTTCAATTTTCGCACTTTGGCGGCCATTTTGAATATGGCGGCCATCTTGGACTTTGGCGGCCATCTTGGATTTGTTCAAACATGTCACCATGTTGTTCGTAATATCAATATTCACCTAAATGCCAATTTTCGTTGAAATCGGACAACTTTTCAATTTTCGCACTTTGGAGGCCATTTTGAATATGGCGGCCATCTTGGACTTTGGCGGCCATCTTTGATTTGTTCGAACATGTCACCATGTTGTTCGTAATATCAATATTGACCTAAATGCCAATTTTCGTTGAAATCGGACAACTTTTCAATTTTCGCACTTTGGCGGCCATTTTGAATATGGTGGCCATCTTGGATTTTTCGGAAAATGGTCCCATATTGTCCGGGACCTTAATATTGACCTATAAACCTATTTTGGTTCATATCCATATTGTTTGTGATTTTTTATGATTAATTTTGTATTTTTTTCAAATTCAAAATGGCCGCCAATCCAAGATGGCCGCCATTTTCAAAATTTCGAAATCGGAAACAACATTTCCTAGTGGTGACCTATCTTTCTGGTAAGTTTCATTGACCTATGTCTTTTCGTCTTCGAGAAATCCTACGGACAAAGTTAGGTCCAGAAGAAGAAGAAGAAGAAGAAGAAGAAGAAGAAGAAGAAGAAGAAGAATAATAATAAGAAACGGTGCAAAAACAATAAATCCCCGACACTTCGTGGTCGGGGATTTAATTAAAAATAATGTGTTGGGATGCCAACACAGAAGTCGCCCAAAATCCCCATGGATAGTATTGCGTTCCACTCAGGATATTGAAATGAACCTACATATCAAATTTCATTAAAATCGGACAACGTTTAAAATTTCACCCGTTTTTGGCGGCCATTTTGGAAACCACGGTCGAGAAAAATTTTCGAATGTAGAGTTCCACTCGGGACACTTAAATCTACCTCCACACCAAATTTCATTGCAATCGGAGCACGTTAAATGTCATCGAGATCGCATAACGTTGAAAATTATACACGTTTTTGGCGGCCATTTTGAAACCGGAAGTCCGAGAAAAAATTTAAAGGTAGCGTTTCACTCGAAATACTAACATCTACCTCCATACCAAATTTCGTTGAATTCGGACCACGGGAAAATTTTTGCCATTTTTGGGTGGGTGTCGTCAAGTGGCGGCCATTTTGAAATGGCGGCCATTATCAAAATTCTGACAATTGACTGCACCCCTCCATATGCCCATCTACAACTGTGCCAAGTTTCATTTGATTCTATTAAGGCGTCTCTGAGAAACGTGTCGGACAAGTTCACGATCTAGAAAAAGGAGAAACCGGAATAATAATAATAATAATTAAAATTTACGTTTCCCGAAACGTTGAAGTCGCCTCCCGTTCCGCACTTTTGACCGAGTAGAGGGAACTAAAAGTCAAGAGCACAACTTCATAACATGAGCTTTCAGTTGGCCAAGTTTCATTTCGATCGGTTAAAAGATGAGCGAGAAAACGAGCAAACTTTAAAACGGCCGCCATTTTGAAACCGGAAGTCGGACAAAAAATTTTTTTTGCAAAAATGCTCAGGATAGTTAGCTGTATCAGTATACCAATTTTCATTGAAATTGCTCTGGCCATAACTGAGATCTGACAACGGCCGCTATTTTGTAAAACTTTAAAACGGCCGCCATTTTGAAACCAGAAGTCGGACAAAACATTTTTAAATAGTGGCACACTTAGGGTATCATAAGCTACCTGTATACCAAATTTCGTCTAAATCGGATGACGTTTAAATTTTTACATTTTTAGGGGGGTGGTGTTCGGATGGCGGCCATTTTGAAATGTCGGCCGCGTCAAATTTTTTTTTGCAAAAATGCTCGGGATAGTTAGCTGTACCAGTATACCAATTTTCATTGAAATTGCTTTGGCAATTACTGAGATCTGACAACGGCCGTCATTTTTTTCAACGGCGGCCATTTTGAAAATGGCGGCCATTTTGAAAATTTCAAAAGTGGATTGCACAACTTCAGGTCACCCTTAACATGTTCCCAAAGTTTCATTTCGATCGGTTAAAAGATGAGCGAGAAAACGAGCGGACAACATTGCGAGGGGAAAACATAAGAAATATGAAAATAATAATAATAATTAAAATTTACGTTTCCCGAAACGTTGAAGTCGCCTCCCGTTCCGCACTTTTGACCGAGTAGAGGGAACTAAAAGTCAAGAGCACAACTTCATAACATGAGCTTTCAGTTGGCCAAGTTTCATTTAGATCGGTTAAAAGATGAGAGAGAAAACGAGCAAACTTTAAAACGGCCGCCATTTTGAAACCGGAAGTCGGACAAAAAATTTTTTTTTGCAAAAATGCTCAGGATAGTTAGCTGTATCAGTATACCAATTTTCATTGAAATTGCTCTGGCCATAACTGAGATCTGACAACGGCCGCCATTTTGTAAAACTTTAAAACGGCCACCATTTTGAAACCGGAAGTCGGACAAAACATTTTTAAATAGTGGCACACTTAGGGTATAATAAGCTACCTGTATACCAAATTTCGTCTAAATCGGATGACGTTTAAATTTTTACATTTTTAGGGGGGTGGTGTTCGGATGGCGGCCATTTTGAAATGTCGGCCGCGTCAAATTTTTTTTTGCAAAAATGCTCGGGATAGTTAGCTGTACCAGTATACCAATTTTCATTAAAATTGCTTTGGCAATTACTGAGATCTGACAACGGCCGTCATTTATTTCAACGGCGGCCATTTTGAAAATGGCGGCCATTTTGAAAATTTCAAAAGTGGATTGCACAACTTCAGGTCACCCTTAACATGTTCCCAAAGTTTCATTTCGATCGGTTTAAAGATGAGCGAGAAAACGAGCGGACAACATTGCGAGGGGAAAACATAAGAAATATGAAAATAATAATAATTAAAATTTACGTTTCCCGAAACGTTGAAGTCGCCTCCCGTTCCGCACTTTTGACCTAGTAGAGGGAACTAAAAGTCAAGAGCACAACTTCATAACATGAGCTTTCAGTTGGCCAAGTTTCATTTCGATCGGTTAAAAGATGAGCGAGAAAACGAGCAAACTTTAAAACGGCCGCCATTTTGAAACCGGAAGTCGGACAAAAAATTTTTTTTGCAAAAATGCTCAGGATAGTTAGCTGTATCAGTATACCAATTTTCATTGAAATTGCTCTGGCCATAACTGAGATCTGACAACGGCCGCCATTTTGTAAAACTTTAAAACGGCCGCCATTTTGAAACCGGAAGTCGGACAAAACATTTTTAAATAGTGGCACACTTAGGGTATCATAAGCTACCTGTATACCAAATTTCGTCTAAATCGGATGACGTTTAAATTTTTACATTTTTAGGGGGGTGGTGTTCGGATGGCGGCCATTTTGAAATGTCGGCCGCGTCAAATTTTTTTTTGCAAAAATGCTCGGGATAGTTAGCTGTACCAGTATACCAATTTTCATTGAAATTGCTTTAGCAATTACTGAGATCTGACAACGGCCGTCATTTTTTTCAACGGCGGCCATTTTGAAAATGGCGGCCATTTTGAAAATTTCAAAAGTGGATTGCACAACTTCAGGTCACCCTTAACATGTTCCCAAAGTTTCATTTCGATCGGTTAAAAGATGAGCGAGAAAACGAGCGGACAACATTCCGAGGGGAAAACATAAGAAATATGAAAATAATAATAATAATTAAAATTTACGTTTCCCGAAACATTGAAGTCGCCTCCCGTTCCGCACTTTTGACCGAGTAGAGGGAACTAAAAGTCAAGAGCACAACTTCATAACATGAGCTTTCAGTTGGCCAAGTTTCATTTCGATCGGTTAAAAGATGAGCGAGAAAACGAGCAAACTTTAAAACGGCCGCCATTTTGAAACCGGAAGTCGGACAAAAATTTTTTTTTGCAAAAATGCTCAGGATAGTTAGCTGTATCAGTATACCAATTTTCATTGAAATTGCTCTGGCCATAACTGAGATCTGACAACGGCCGCCATTTTGTAAAACTTTAAAACGGCCGCCATTTTGAAACCGGAAGTCGGACAAAACATTTTTAAATAGTGGCACACTTAGGGTATCATAAGCTACCTGTATACCAAATTTCGTCTAAATCGGATGACGTTTAAATTTTTACATTTTTAGGGGGGTGGTGTTCGGATGGCGGCCATTTTGAAATGTCGGACGCGTCAAATTTTTTTTTGCAAAAATGCTCGGGATAGTTAGCTGTACCAGTATACCAATTTTCATTGAAATTGCTTTGGCAATTACTGAGATCTGACAACGGCCGTCATTTTTTTCAACGGCGGCCATTTTGAAAATGGCGGCCATTTTGAAAATTTCAAAAGTGGATTGCACAACTTCAGGTCACCCTTAACATGTTCCCAAAGTTTCATTTCGATCGGTTAAAAGATGAGCGAGAAAACGAGCGGACAACATTGCGAGGGGAAAAAGGAAAACATAATAATAATAATAATAAGAAACGGAGTAAAAACAATAAGTCGCCCGACACTTCGTGGTCGGCGACTTAATAAGAAACGGAGTAAAAACAATAAGTCGCCCGACACTTCGTGGTCGGCGACTTAATAATAAGAAACGGAGTAAAAACAATAAGTCGCCCGACACTTCGTGGTCGGCGACTTAATTAAAATTTACGTTTCCCGAAACGTTGAAGTCGCCTCCCGTTCCGCACTTTTGACCGAGTAGAGGGAACTAAAAGTCAAGAGCACAACTTCATAACATGAGCTTTCAGTTGGCCAAGTTTCATTTCGATCGGTTAAAAGATGAGCGAGAAAACGAGCAAACTTTAAAACGGCCGCCATTTTGAAACCGGAAGTCGGACAAAAAATTTTTTTTGCAAAAATGCTCAGGATAGTTAGCTGTATCAGTATACCAATTTTCATTGAAATTGCTCTAGCCATAACTGAGATCTGACAACGGCCGCCATTTTGTAAAACTTTAAAACGGCCGCCATTTTGAAACCGGAAGTCGGACAAAAATTTTGAAAATAGTGGCACACTCAGGGTATCATAAGCTACCTGTATACCAAATTTCGTTTAAATCGGATGACGTTTAAATTTTTACAGTTTTAGGGGGGTGGTGTTCGGATGGCGGCCATTTTGAAATGTCGGCCGCGTCAAATTTTTTTTTGCAAAAATGCTCGGGATAGTGAGCTGTATCAGTATACCAATTTTCATTGAAATTGCTTTGGCAATTACTGAGATCTGACAACGGCCGTCATTTTTTTTCAACGGCGGCCATTTTGAAAATGGCGGCCATTTTGAAAATTTCAAAAGTGGATTGCACAACTTCAGGTCACCCTTATTATGTTCCCAAAGTTTCATTTCGATCGGTTAAAAGATGAGCGAGAAAACGAGCGGACAACATTGCGAGGGGAAAAAGGAAAACATAAGAAATATGAAAATAATAATAATTAAATATGATTGTGTTGGGATGCCAACACAGAAGTCGCCCAAATCCCCATGGATAGTATTCCATGCAAATCAGTACAGCTGTACATCAAAATACGTCTAGAAATCAAATTTCGTTGAAATCGGACAAAGTTGACGTTTTTGGGGGGGCGGGTGTGGTAAAACGGCGGCCATTTTAAAATGGCGGCTTTCGCATCAAATTTGTTTTCGCCACACTGCTCAGGATAGTTAACTCTACCAGTGTACCAATTTTCATTAAAATCCATCCACCCATCTCCGAGATCTGAGAGGGGGCCAAAAATCTTTAATGGCGGCCATTTTGAAAATGGCGGCCATTTTGAAAATTTCAAAAGTGGATGGCACACCTCTGAGTGACCCTCCACCCACCTCAGCAGGTTTTATCTTGACAGTACATCAAAATACGTCTAGAAATCAAATTTCGTTGAAATCGGACAAAGTTGACATTTTTGGGGGGCGGGTGTGATAAAATGGCGGCGATTTTAAAATGGCGGCATTCGCATCATATTTTTTTTCGCCACACTGCTCAGGATGGTTAACTCTACCAGTGTACCAATTTTCATTAAAATCCATCCACCCATCTCCGAGATCTGAGAGGTCGCCAAAAATCTTTAATGGCGGCCATTTTGAAAATCGCGGCCATTTTGAAAATTTCAAAAGTGAATGGCACACCTCTGAGTGACCCTCCACCCACCTCAGCAGGTTTTATCTTGATTGGTCAAAGCGTTTTCAAAAAATGTGTCGGACAAGTTCACGATTAAGAAAAATGTGTGGAAAAGAATAATAATTAAAATTTACGTTTCCCGAAACGTTGAAGTCGCCTCCCGTTCCGCACTTTTGACCGAGTAGAGGGAACTAAAAGTCAAGAGCACAACTTCATAACATGAGCTTTCAGTTGGCCAAGTTTCATTTCGATCGGTTAAAAGATGAGCGAGAAAACGAGCAAACTTTAAAACGGCCGCCATTTTGAAACCGGAAGTCGGACAAAAAATTTTTTTTGCAAAAATGCTCAGGATAGTTGGCTGTATCAGTATACCAATTTTCATTGAAATTGCTCTGGCCATAACTGAGATCTGACAACGGCCGCCATTTTGTAAAACTTTAAAACGGCCGCCATTTTGAAACCGGAAGTCGGACAAAACATTTTTAAATAGTGGCACACTTAGGGTATCATAAGCTACCTGTATACCAAATTTCGTCTAAATCGGATGACGTTTAAATTTTTACATTTTTAGGGGGGTGGTGTTCGGATGGCGGCCATTTTGAAATGTCGGCCGCGTCAAATTTTTTTTTGCAAAAATGCTCGGGATAGTTAGCTGTACCAGTATACCAATTTTCATTGAAATTGCTTTGGCAATTACTGAGATCTGACAACGGCCGTCATTTTTTTCAACGGCGGCCATTTTGAAAATGGCGGCCATTTTGAAAATTTCAAAAGTGGATTGCACAACTTCAGGTCACCCTTAACATGTTCCCAAAGTTTCATTTCGATCGGTTAAAAGATGAGCGAGAAAACGAGCGGACAACATTGCGAGGGGAAAACATAAGAAATATGAAAATAATAATAATAAGAAACGGAGTAAAAACAATAAGTCGCCCGACACTTCGTGGTCGGCGACTTAATTAAACATGATTGTGTTGGGATGCCAACACAGAAGTCGCCCAAATCCCCATGGATAGTATTCCATGCAAATCAGTACAGCTGTACATCAAAATACGTCTAGAAATCAAATTTCGTTGAAATCGGACAAAGTTGACGTTTTCGGGGGGCGGGTGTGGTAAAACGGCGGCCATTTTAAAATGGCGGCTTTCGCATCAAATTTGTTTTCGCCACAATGCTCAGGATGGTTAACTCTACAAGTGTACCAATTTTCATTAAAATCCATCCACCCATCTCCGAGATCTGAGAGGGGGCCAAAAATCTTTAATGGCGGCCATTTTGAAAATGGCGGCCATTTTGAAAATTTCAAAAGTGGATGGCACACCTCTGAGTGACCCTCCACCCACCTCAGCAGGTTTTATCTTGACAGTACATCAAAATACGTCTAGAAATCAAATTTCGTTGAAATCGGACAAAGTTGACATTTTTGGGGGGCGGGTGTGATAAAATGGCGGCGATTTTAAAATGGCGGCATTCGCATCATATTTTTTTTCGCCACACTGCTCAGGATGGTTAACTCTACCAGTGTACCAATTTTCATTAAAATCCATCCACCCATCTCCGAGATCTGAGAGGTCGCCAAAAATCTTTAATGGCGGCCATTTTGAAAATGGCGGCCATTTTGAAAATTTCAAAAGTGAATGGCACACCTCTGAGTGACCCTCCACCCACCTCAGCAGGTTTTATCTTGATTGGTCAAAGAGTTTTCAAAAAATGTGTCGGACAAGTTCACGATTAAGAAAAATGTGTGGAAAAGAATAATAATTAAACATGATTATGATCTTATGGATCATAACTGGCTCCCAAACGCCCCCCGTGGACATTGGAGTTCAGACATTCACTCACAGCAACTTTATCTACCAGGAAACCAAGTTTCGTGCAAATCAGAGTATTTTTTAATTTTGTTGGCCATCTTGGATTCAAAATGGCCGCCGTAGAAAGTCCACATGTGCGTCATATGGTTCGGTATAACATACTCTACTTATATTCCAATTTTCATTGAAATCTGTTAACTTTTGGATTTTTAAGGATGTATTTTCATTTTCAAAATGGCCGCCATTTTAAGATGGTCGCCATGTTCAAATTCAAATTTTGATGACTAACATCTGATCGCAACATGGTAATCTACCTAAAAAGCAAGTTTTGTGCGAATCCGAGCATTTTGAATTTTTAGCGGCCATCTTGGATTCAAAATGGCCACCAAAAAAGTCAACATGTGCGTCATATGGTGCGGTATAACATACTCTACTTATATTCCAATTTTCATCGAAATCCGTTAACTTTAAGATTTTTAATGATTTATTTTCATTTTCAAAATGGCCGCCATTTTAAGATGGCCGCCGTGTTCAAATTCAAATTTTGATGACTAACATCTGATCGCAACATGGCAATCTATCTAAAAACCAAGTTTCGTGCGATTCCGAGCATTTTGAATTTTTGGCGGCCATCTTGGATTCAAAATGGCCGCCATAAAAAGTCAACATGTGTGTCATATGGTGCGGTATAAAATACCCTACTTATATTCCAATTTTCATTGAAATCCGTTAACTTTTGGATTTTTAAGGATTTTTTTCGTTTTCAAAATGGCCGCCATTTCAAGATGGCCGCCAATTTCAAAATTTTAAAACTTGAAGGCACCACTTCAAGTCATGACCTATTTTTGGGTGAAGTTTCATAATGATCCAATTTACGGTCTCCGAGAAAACGGTCGGACAAAATTTTGGCGGAAAGGAGAAGAAAAATAATAATAATAATAATAAGAAACGGAGCAAAAACAATATGTCTCCCAAACTTTCGTTTGGGAGCCATAATAATTAAAATTTACGTTTCGCGAAACGTGAAGTCTCCCAAACGAAGTTACTGATAGTCCTGTGCAGCCTGTGCGGCCATTTTACAAAAAATAGCGCGTCATATAAAAATTCTGAGTTGACCATTGAACTCGACATACTAAATTTACTTTAGGAACCAATTTTCATTGAGTTCCGACAATGTTGAATTTTTGCCGATTTGGCGACTTTGGTGGCCATTTTTAAAAAAATGGCGGGTCGTATAAAAAATCTGAGTGTACCGTTGAACTCGGCATACCAAATTTACTTTTAGAACCTATTTTCGTTGAATTATGACAATGTTGAATTTTTGCCCATTTGGCAACTTTGGCGGCCATTTTACAAAAAATGGCGCGTCGTATAAAAATTCTGAGTTGACCATTGGACTCGGCATACCAAATTTACTGTTAAAACCCATTTTCGTTGAAATCCGACAAACTTGAATTTTTGGCGATTCGGCGGCCATTTTGAAAATGGCGGCCGGTTCGCGCGCGATTTTTTGCCAAAAATAAATCAAGACCACTATGCTGAACCTACATACCAAGTTTCATCGAAATCCATCTGGCGGTTCTCCGGGAACTGCATTTTGGCGGGAAAACTTAAATGGCGGCCATTTTGAAAGTGGCGGCCATCTTGGAAATTCCGAAAGATGATTGCACATCTAGCCAATAGGGTCTAACATCCTACCAAGTTTCAAATTGATCCCATTTACGGTTTCTGAGAAAAGTGTCGGAAATCTCTACGGGGAAACCAGAAGAAGAATAATAATAATAATAAGAAACAGAGTAAAAACAATAAGTCTCCAAACTTCGTTTGGGAGACTTAATAATAATAATAATAATAAGAAACGGTGCAAAAACAATAAGTCTCCCAAAACTTGTTTTGGGCGACTTAATAAGAAACGGAGTAAAAACAATAAGTCGCCCGACACTTCGTGGTCGGCGACTTAATTAAAATTTACGTTTCCCGAAACGTTGAAGTCGCCTCCCGTTCCGCACTTTTGACCGAGTAGAGGGAACTAAAAGTCAAGAGCACAACTTCATAACATGAGCTTTCAGTTGGCCAAGTTTCATTTCGATCGGTTAAAAGATGAGCGAGAAAACGAGCAAACTTTAAAACGGCCGCCATTTTGAAACCGGAAGTCGGACAAAAAATTTTTTTTGCAAAAATGCCAGGATAGTTAGCTGTATCAGTATACCAATTTTCATTGAAATTGCTCTGGCCATAACTGAGATCTGACAACGGCCGCCATTTTGTAAAACTTTAAAACGGCCGCCATTTTGAAACCGGAAGTCGGACAAAACATTTTTAAATAGTGGCACACTTAGGGTATCATAAGCTACCTGTATACCAAATTTCGTCTATATCGGATGACGTTTAAATTTTTACATTTTTAGGGGGGTGGTGTTCGGATGGCGGCCATTTTGAAATGTCGGCCGCGTCAAATTTTTTTTTGCAAAAATGCTCGGGATAGTTAGCTGTACCAGTATACCAATTTTCATTGAAATTGCTTTGGCAATTACTGAGATCTGACAACGGCCGTCATTTTTTTTCAACGGCGGCCATTTTGAAAATGGCGGCCATTTTGAAAATTTCAAAAGTGGATTGCACAACTTCAGGTCACCCTTAACATGTTCCCAAAGTTTCATTTCGATCGGTTAAAAGATGAGCGAGAAAACGAGCGGACAACATTGCGAGGGGAAAAAGGAAAACATAAGAAATATGATTAAAATTAAAATTTACGTTTCCCGAAACGTTGAAGTCGCCTCCCGTTCCGCACTTTTGACCGAGTAGAGGGAACTAAAAGTCAAGAGCACAACTTCATAACATGAGCTTTCAGTTGGCCAAGTTTCATTTCGATCGGTTAAAAGATGAGCGAGAAAACGAGCAAACTTTAAAACGGCCGCCATTTTGAAACCGGAAGTCGGACAAAAAAATTTTTTTGCAAAAATGCTCAGGATAGTTAGCTGTATCAGTATACCAATTTTCATTGAAATTGCTCTGGCCATAACTGAGATCTGACAACGGCCGCCATTTTGTAAAACTTTAAAACGGCCGCCATTTTGAAACCGGAAGTCGGACAAAACATTTTTAAATAGTGGCACACTTAGGGTATCATAAGCTACCTGTATACCAAATTTCGTCTAAATCGGATGACGTTTAAATTTTTACATTTTTAAGGGGGTGGTGTTCGGATGGCGGCCATTTTGAAATGTCGGCCGCGTCAAATTTTTTTTTGCAAAAATGCTCGGGATAGTTAGCTGTACCAGTATACCAATTTTCATTGAAATTGCTTTGGCAATTACTGAGATCTGACAACGGCCGTCATTTTTTTCAACGGCGGCCATTTTGAAAATGGCGGCCATTTTGAAAATTTCAAAAGTGGATTGCACAACTTCAGGTCACCCTTAACATGTTCCCAAAGTTTCATTTCGATCGGTTAAAAGATGAGCGAGAAAACGAGCGGACAACATTGCGAGGGGAAAACATAAGAAATATGAAAATAATAATAATAATTAAAATTTACGTTTCCCGAAACGTTGAAGTCGCCTCCCGTTCCGCACTTTTGACCGAGTAGAGGGAACTAAAAGTCAAGAGCACAACTTCATAACATGAGCTTTCAGTTGGCCAAGTTTCATTTCGATCGGTTAAAAGATGAGCGAGAAAACGAGCAAACTTTAAAACGGCCGCCATTTTGAAACCGGAAGTCGGACAAAAAATTTTTTTTGCAAAAATGCTCAGGATAGTTAGCTGTATCAGTATACCAATTTTCATTGAAATTGCTCTGGCCATAACTGAGATCTGACAACGGCCGCCATTTTGTAAAACTTTAAAACGGCCGCCATTTTGAAACCGGAAGTCGGACAAAACATTTTTAAATAGTGGCACACTCAGGGTATCATAAGCTACCTGTATACCAAATTTCGTCTAAATCGGATGACGTTTAAATTTTTACATTTTTAGGGGGGTGGTGTTCGGATGGCGGCCATTTTGAAATGTCGGCCGCGTCAAATTTTTTTTTGCAAAAATGCTCGGGATAGTTAGCTGTACCAGTATACCAATTTTCATTGAAATTGCTTTGGCAATTACTGAGATCTGACAACGGCCGTCATTTTTTTCAACGGCGGCCATTTTGAAAATGGCGGCCATTTTGAAAATTTCAAAAGTGGATTGCACAACTTCAGGTCACCCTTAACATGTTCCCAAAGTTTCATTTCGATCGGTTAAAAGATGAGCGAGAAAACGAGCGGACAACATTGCGAGGGGAAAACATAAGAAATATGAAAATAATAATAATAATAAGAAACGGAGTAAAAACAATAAGTCGCCCGACACTTCGTGGTCGGCGACTTAATTAAAATTTACGTTTCCCGAAACGTTGAAGTCGCCTCCCGTTCCGCACTTTTGACCGAGTAGAGGGAACTATAAGTCAAGAGCACAACTTCATAACATGAGCTTTCAGTTGGCCAAGTTTCATTTCGATCGGTTAAAAGATGAGCGAGAAAACGAGCAAACTTTAAAACGGCCGCCATTTTGAAACCGGAAGTCGGACAAAAAATTTTTTTTGCAAAAATGCTCAGGATAGTTAGCTGTATCAGTATACCAATTTTCATTGAAATTGCTCTGGCCATAACTGAGATCTGACAACGGCCGCCATTTTGTAAAACTTTAAAACGGCCGCCATTTTGAAACCGGAAGTCGGACAAAACATTTTTAAATAGTGGCACACTTAGGGTATCATAAGCTACCTGTATACCAAATTTCGTCTAAATCGGATGACGTTTAAATTTTTACATTTTTAGGGGGGTGGTGTTCGGATGGCGGCCATTTTGAAATGTCGGCCGCGTCAAATTTTTTTTTGCAAAAATGCTCGGGATAGTTAGCTGTACCAGTATACCAATTTTCATTGAAATTGCTTTGGCAATTACTGAGATCTGACAACGGCCGTCATTTTTTTCAACGGCGGCCATTTTGAAAATGGCGGCCATTTTGAAAATTTCAAAAGTGGATTGCACAACTTCAGGTCACCCTTAACATGTTCCCAAAGTTTCATTTCGATCGGTTAAAAGATGAGCGAGAAAACGAGCGGACAACATTGCGAGGGGAAAACATAAGAAATATGAAAATAATAATAATAATAAGAAACGGAGTAAAAACAATAAGTCGCCCGACACTTCGTGGTCGGCGACTTAACTAGAATTGCCATTGCGAGCAATAGCAGATGTCGCCCTGAAATTTTTTTTTTTTTCCGTCATGTGAATTCCAAAATCGATGATTCCATGTTGCTCCCCACATCAAAATATCTCTAGAAGTTGATTTTCATGGAATTCCGACAATGTTGTATTTTTTAACGTAACTCGGCAGCCATCTTAAAAATGGCCGCCATTTGAAATTTTTCGTAATATGAATTCCAAGATGTAATGGTGACGGTGCTTTGTGTAAAGTTTGATTGGAATCCATCAATGCATAGCAGAGAAATGGAGGCGACAAAAAACCTCCATTTCCCCATAGGCTTCTATGCAAATGTAACGTGGCGGCCATCTTGTAAAAGGTGGCCATTTTAGAATTTTTTGATATGAGAATTCCAAGATGTAATGATGACGGTGCTTTGTGTAAAGTTTGATTGGAATCCATCAATGCATAGCAGAGAAATGGAGGTGACAAAAAACCTCCATTTCCCCATAGGCTTCTATGCAAACGTAACGGTTGTGGCTGCGGCCACACGGTGTGAAATTTTTTTTTCAAACTTTCCTGTCTTCTTGATGTTGATGAGGTCCAACTTCCTATAAAAAAACTTTGGAATATCTCAAACCATGGTGAAGCTATTGTAGAAAAATCATTTTCCCATAGGTCCCATGTTAAATCTATTTTTAGCCATGGCGGCCATCTTGTTTTTCCGTTCCGCCCCAAAATCATCTCAAACCTGTATCTCATTATGGTCTTCCATCATACCAAGTTTGGTCCCTCTGTGCTTCTAGGTTTCCGAAAAATTAAGGAAAATGCCCAAAATCACTCATGCATAACTTTCTGGTTTCCATGGAGATGGTTCCACATATCACCATTTTTAAAGTTGATTGCACAACTTCAGATAGTGGTTCTACTTTATGCCATGTGATGTTCTAATCCAATCAGCCATCTCTGAGATATCAGCCGGACAAAAAGTGAGGAAGAATAATAATAATAATAATAATAATAATAATAGTGAAAAAGAAACAGTAGAATAACAATATGTCGCCCCGACAAAGTCTGGGGCGACATAATAAGAAACGGAGTAAAAACAATAAGTCGCCCGACACTTCGTGGTCGGCGACTTAAAAATAATAATAATAAGAAACGGAGTAAAAACAATAAGTCGCCCGACACTTCGTGGTCGGCGACTTAATTAAAATTTACGTTTCGCGAAACGTGAAGTCTCCCAAACGAAGTTACTGATAGTCCTGTGCAGCCTGTGAATCACCTTATATTTGACTTTACAGGTTGCTATTCACCTAGATTTCAAATTCTAATAAAATTGAAAAAAATGGTAAATTTTCAAATTTTACTGGTATTCTGTTGACACAGACATGTTTCACCTGTCCCACATGAACGTTTGCCTAAAAGAGAATAACAAAAATAAAGTAAGTGGAGCGTGACGCCAGGGGCATACATATGAACATTGAAATGCTATTGCAATTGATGTAGACAAATGCTAATATGTAATATTCAGCAATATTTCCAGTACATCGTGACAGTCTGAGTTTTACTCATGAGGAAACTAGGTAATTCCTGGAGGAAACCACCAACCTGTGGTGAGTAACTGACAAAACTCTCTCATGTTTCAGTTCTAGTTGAGCACACCAAGTCATCTTTGTGTAGTTTTATTACTATATTGTTAGTACACAGTGACATATAAAGGAAAATAATATTGGTACGGTTCAAGAAAAAAAAATTTGAATATGCATTTTTTTCTAGTATTACGAAAATCATTGGTACGGGCGGAACCATACCAACCGTACTGGTTCCTATGCCCATGGTACATATTCCTCCTTAATTATGCCTGTGACCAATTACCCAATTAAATTTGAGGAGACTTGTGAGCAATCTCAAACTAAAAGTTTCACAAGGCAGACATAGCCATTATTCTGTCATTTTCGATTTATAAATAAAAAGGGCAATGTGTTACTTACCATCATGGATTTGATCTTCAGGATAAAAATTATAAACTGTCTGTCTACCTAGGTGTA
Source organism: Limnoperna fortunei (assembly GCA_944474755.1). Lineage (NCBI taxonomy): Eukaryota > Metazoa > Mollusca > Bivalvia > Mytilida > Modiolidae > Limnoperna > Limnoperna fortunei. Next base: position 62,444,348 of record OX104122.1, on the reverse strand, counting down.
CAATATTTTAGGTGTGTAGATTTAATTTATGATTTTTATACACTGATTAGCAGATGAGTGATTTAATATCATTCAATTTGTCTTATAAGAATAAGAGTATGCTTGGATAAGAGGTTGGAGATGTTAATGTTATATAGATATTTAGAAAATTAAGGCATGGAACTAACAAATTAATAAAACAGCAACCACTTTTAAATTTTTTTAATTCACAAAACTTTGCAAACATTTTCTTATCATTTTAAGATAATATTCTTTGTAACCTGAGAAAAAATAACCAAGCAACTTTAATGACCCAATTGCGTTGAATGCCAACGATGCTGAATTTTTGCAGATTCGGCAACTTTGGCGAATAAATGTTGTGCTAGGGACAGAGAATATATATCTGGTTTAATGAAGGGGATTTCAACCTTTTTCAAGTTATAATTAAGTTTATAACATTCAGAGGGCTTAATAATAATAAGAAGGGGAAAACGAAGAAATAGTGTAAGAAAATTCTGATTGCACCATTCAACTCGCCATAACAAATTTACTTTAAGAACCCAATTTCATTGAATTCCAACGTTGTTGATTTTTTGCCGATTTGGCAACTTCGGCGGCCATTTTACAAAAAATAGCGCGTCATATAAAAATTCTGAGTTGACCATTGAACTCGACATACTAAATTTACTTTAGGAACCAATTTTCATTGAGTTCCGACAATGTTGAATTTTTGCCGATTTGGCGACTTTGGTGGCCATTTTTAAAAAAATGGCGGGTCGTATAAAAAATCTGAGTGTACCGTTGAACTCGGCATACCAAATTTACTTTTAGAACCTATTTTCGTTGAATTATGACAATGTTGAATTTTTGCCCATTTGGCAACTTTGGCGGCCATTTTACAAAAAATGGCGCGTCGTATAAAAATTCTGAGTTGACCATTGGACTCGGCATACCAAATTTACTGTTAAAACCCATTTTCGTTGAAATCCGACAAACTTGAATTTTTGGCGATTCGGCGGCCATTTTGAAAATGGCGGCCGGTTCGCGCGCGATTTTTTGCCAAAAATAAATCAAGACCACTATGCTGAACCTACATACCAAGTTTCATCGAAATCCATCTGGCGGTTCTCCGGGAACTGCATTTTGGCGCGAAAACTTAAATGGCGGCCATTTTGAAAGTGGCGGCCATCTTGGAAATTCCGAAAGATGATTGCACATCTAGCCAATAGGGTCTAACATCCTACCAAGTTTCAAATTGATCCCATTTACGGTTTCTGAGAAAAGTGTTGGAAATCTCTACGGGGAAACCAGAAGAAGAATAATAATAATAATTAAAATTTACGTTTCCCGAAACGTTGAAGTCGCCTCCCGTTCCGCACTTTTGACCGAGTAGAGGGAACTAAAAGTCAAGAGCACAACTTCATAACATGAGCTTTCAGTTGGCCAAGTTTCATTTCGATCGGTTAAAAGATGAGCGAGAAAACGAGCAAACTTTAAAACGGCCGCCATTTTGAAACCGGAAGTCAGACAAAACATTTTTAAATAGTGGCACTCTTAGGGTATCATAAGCTACCTGTATACCAAATTTCGTCTAAATCGGATGACGTTTAAATTTTTACATTTTTAGGGGGGTGGTGTTCGGATGGCGGCCATTTTGAAATGTCGGCCGCGTCAAATTTTTTTTTGCAAAAATGCTCGGGATAGTTAGCTGTACCAGTATACCAATTTTCATTGAAATTGCTTTGGCAATTACTGAGATCTGACAACGGCCGTCATTTTTTTCAACGGCGGCCATTTTGAAAATGGCGGCCATTTTGAAAATTTCAAAAGTGGATTGCACAACTTCAGTCACCCTTAACAGGTTCCCAAAGTTTCATTTCGATCGGTTAAAAGATGAGCGAGAAAACGAGCGGACAACATTGCGAGGGGAAAAAGGAAAACATAAGAAATATGAAAATAATAATAATAAGAAACGGAGTAAACACAATAAGTCGCCCGACACTTCGTGGTCGGCGACTTAATAAGAAACGGAGTAAAAACAATAAGTCGCCCGACACTTCGTGGTCGGCGACTTAATTAAAAATAATGTGTTGGGATGCCAACACAGAAGTCGCCCAAAATCCCCATGGATAGTATTGCGTTCCACTCAGGACATTGAAATGAACCTACATATCAAATTTCATTAAAATCGGACAACGTTTAAAATTTCACCCGTTTTTGGCCGCCATTTTGGAAACCACGGTCGAGAAAAAAATTTCGAATATGGTGTTCCACTCGGGACACCTAAATCTACCTCCACACCAAATTTCATTGCAATCGGAGCACGTTAAATGTCATCAAGATCGCATAACGTTGAAAATTATACACGTTTTTGGCGGCCATTTTGAAACCGGAAGTCCGAGAAAAAATTTAAAGGTAGCGTTTCACTCGAAATACTAACATCTACCTCCATACCAAATTTCGTTGAATTCGGACCACGGGAAAATTTTTTGCCATTTTTGGGTGGGTGTCGTCAAGTGGCGGCCATTTTGAAATGGCGGCCATTATCAAAATTCTGACTATTGACTGCACCCCTCCATATGCCCATCTACAACTGTGCCAAGTTTTATTTGATTCTATTAAGGCGTCTCTGAGAAATGTGTCGGACAAGTTCACGATCTAGAAAAAGTGGAAACCGAAATAATAATAATAATAATAATAATTAAAATTTACGTTTCCCGAAACGTTGAAGTCGCCTCCCGTTCCGCACTTTTGACCGAGTAGAGGGAACTAAAAGTCAAGAGCACAACTTCATAACATGAGCTTTCAGTTGGCCAAGTTTCATTTCGATCGGTTAAAAGATGAGCGAGAAAACGAGCAAACTTTAAAACGGCCGCCATTTTGAAACCGGAAGTCGGACAAAAAATTTTTTTTGCAAAAATGCTCAGGATAGTTAGCTGTATCAGTATACCAATTTTCATTGAAATTGCTCTGGCCATAACTGAGATCTGACAACGGCCGCCATTTTGTAAAACTTTAAAACGGCCGCCATTTTGAAACCGGAAGTCGGACAAAACATTTTTAAATAGTGGCACACTTAGGGTATCATAAGCTACCTGTATACCAAATTTCGTCTAAATCGGATGACGTTTAAATTTTTACATTTTTAGGGGGGTGGTGTTCGGATGGCGGCCATTTTGAAATGTCGGCCGCGTCAAATTTTTTTTTGCAAAAATGCTCGGGATAATAGCTGTACCAGTATACCAATTTTCATTGAAATTGCTTTGGCAATTACTGAGATCTGACAACGGCCATCATTTTTTTCAACGGCGGCCATTTTGAAAATGGCGGCCATTTTGAAAATGGCGGCCATTTTGAAAATTTCAAAAGTGGATTGCACAACTTCAGGTCACCCTTAACATGTTCCCAAAGTTTCATTTCGATCGGTTAAAAGATGAGCGAGAAAACGAGCGGACAACATTGCGAGGGGAAAACATAAGAAATATGAAAATAATAATAATAATAAGAAACGGAGTAAAAACAATAAGTCGCCCGACACTTCGTGGTCGGCGACTTAATTATAATAATAATAATAATAAGAAACGGTGCAAAAACAATAAGTCGCCAAAACTTCGTTTTGGGCGACTTAATAATAATAATAATAATAAGAAACGGTGCAAAAACAATAAGTCGCCAAAACTTCGTTTTGGGCGACTTAATAAGAAACGGTGCAAAAACAATAAGTCGCCAAAACTTCGTTTTGGGCGACTTAATGATATGATTGACAAAATTCTTCCCTAAAAAGTGTTTGTAATGCTGGTTTCTTTTCAGCAATAAACAAATTACAAAAAATATCTGAAATTACCGTTTTTGTGTGTTGGCTAAGTGCAGTAACTTTAAGTAAACATTAATGAGCTGTTTGTCCATGGTGGTTCCATTGTTCTTAACAAAAGTACTTGTTTTACTCTAGCATGTTTATGGAAAACAAAAGTATAACGAAAACAATTACTTAACCTTTATTTTCCAATTTTTTATCTTTAAACGTAACGCAAATTTTGGCAGAGAATTCAATGCCAGAATTTTACTTCGGAGTTACTTTGTTTTTAAATTTATAACAACGATTTCCGTGAAAATGTATGGCCTTGCATTCGTCGCTTTTCATGCATCTTCCTTCACATTCCTCAAGTGAAGTGATTTCCTCAACGGAATCAATTTTATCGTCTGGACCTTTGGCATCTTTGGAGGAATTCATGTAGCAAAGAACACAAAGTTTAGTAAAGAATTCACTGGTTATGTCATCCTCTGTATACTGCTGGTTACTATAGAGAAAACAAAATTTATTCATGGGAATAAAGCGTACTGCCATGCAAGTCTCTAATTCAACACACAAACGTTCACAATCGCTCATAGATTTCGTTGGTTCTGCCTTCAATAAACATTCATCTAATCCTTTCATTCCGTTGACTTTTTCGGTATAGCATTTTAAATCTGTAAGATATAAATCCACGGTTAAACATATAGCTATTAATACCAAAATTCGATATAAAGAATAAAACGTTAAGAGAAAGAAGCGGATTATTGAATGGAGTAAACTTAAATACACAAATGTTTTTTTTTATAATTTTGTTACTTTCCTAACATGCATATCACGTTAACAGCAATTAAATACCCGGATACCCAAGGTACCCGGATGTATGATATGTAACTAAACTTTTCATGCTGAAAGAATTATACAACATAAATACCACAGTTATACAATTGTGTATAATAACTGCTTATAATCATCAATAAGAAAAAGTGTATAAAAATAAGAATATAAGTCCGATACTAAATGTGGAAATTGAAAGCACAATAAATGTAAGAAACAAAATGTGAGAGAGAAAGAAGAACAAGCCTATTTGGTGAAACAAACAAAAGTTTCTATAGTTCGTATAAAGCAAATAATCAAATAGTCTTACGTGATGATATAATAGTTTCTCTTGCAAAGCCTGGAAAATAAATCATAAGATAATGTTCATAAAATGCCACGTTTGGCAATGAATTTTAACAAAATCCCAAATCTTGTGGTCAACCAGAATATAAATTATAGTAATAAGAACCGATATAACATTTTGAATAAGAAAATACTGAGCAAGGCGTAAATGTTGTCAAAATACTAATGAGATTCCAACAGACGCAATATAGACAAAATCTTAAAATTAAATATTAAATATAAAGATTTAATTAAATATATAAAAATAGGGACAACCACATATTCCCATCGCATCACAGAACGGATACGAACTTCACAATAAATTCTATGAAAATTAACCCCGAAATATGTTCATGAATTAAAGATATTTTAAACATGCTATAAATATTTATGATGAACCCGATAAAGACAATAAGACCCGACATAATGCAAAGGTTTTTTTATTGTTTGATCACATACAAAACTTATATCAATTTTATTGTTTATGTTCTACTAGTACAGTGAGTATTACATCGAATTCTGGATTTTAATGAAAGGTGGGTTAAAAATAACCCGCTGTATTATGCATTTCATTAAATTTCTTTACAATAAAATGTGTGGCTTGTTAATTTGTATAGGAATAATATCTCCTTGTATTATTGTCCTTATTTGCAACAGCATTAATCGTCTTTTCTGGTTCACTACAAGTTATCGAATACGGTATTTGCTTGACATCTTGTTATTATTTGATTAAGCGACAAAGTTTTCAAACCAGAAATCGGCTAGAAATATACTATTCGCGATTCTTATTACCATGATGTTTTATTGTTGCATAATAAAAACATCGGTATAATGTCTGCAAATATAAAAGCATGTGTTGACAAACAGGAAAATTAATGATAAACATTGTTTAAGTAACATGACCACCATAACGCCAAGATTCAAGGAGTCATAACCTCGCCTAAAGTAAAAATGGTATACATTTATATTTACCTTGCTTATCGCCTGACTTTCCACAGATAGCAGCACAAAGTTGCATAACTATTGACTGAATCCTTTTCCATGACTGTACAAATTCAAAAAAAATTCCTGCTGGAACTAATCCTAACAAATTAATATTCTGTGCTAAAGCTAAAGCTAAAGGTCCTGCCAGAATTCCAGCTCCTGCTCCAAATCCCAAGCCCTCTAGAGCTAAAGGTGTACTCAAAACAGCACCAGTACCAACTGCAGCCAAACATGTCGTGTAACACGTGATATCTTCTCGTTTCCAGTTCCATGGCCAGTCTAACCCTAATTTATAGAAATAATATGCAATAAAATGAATTATGGGTTGGAAGACTTAAAGTTAGTGAAAGTACTAATACATATATTTTGATAAATATATATTTATGTTGTAGATTAAAACAATTGTTTCTTACATTAATACAATTTAAGCTAATCGTCTAATGCAAATGACCAAAAGTATTGCGGTCCAACGAATTTCTGATGGAATTTCATTAGTTTTATATAATGTGTTTTTCTAATTGGCATGTTTTGTCATAACGTATGTGCGTGTTTTATGAAAATGTCATACACGCACAAAAGTTATTTACATGCTTAAACGAGCTAGGAAGCGCTCCGTTCAACAGGTCTGTCGGCGGATTAAATCCCTATGATTTAGTTAAAACATATCAGTACAATTGAGGGCCATATGGTAGTGTTTTTTTACATTAAATGTTGATAAACATTAACTTGAACATTTTAAAAGTAGCTTCGAGCGAAATATGGGTGGAGAGAATATACCGGCCGATTTGAAAAATGCAACGTTTACATATTAAAAGTATGGCTTAAAATAAATAACAAGAAGAAAGATATTGATTTAATTCAATTAACAAAGAACAATAAAACTATAAATCAATTACATACAGATAGATTCAATATGACATGACAATGAGTAATTCGGTAGGTATCTAATTAGAAGCAGGCAATTCTTACTAGTCCGTAGCACCTGAGTGCTACCATTGTTTTTATTGGGTTCGTGTAACTCACGTTCTGTTTTGTGTATTTCGTTTTTGTGTTGCCTGTATATGTTTGTCTGTATCCGGATTAGTAATTGTCCCTTTACTTTCGCTCTGTTGTTTGGTTGGTTTACTATTTTTTTATATTATTAACTAATTTTGACAATATTTTTTTCACCTTTATTATTTACTCAACAAATTTTAAGTATTACTTTTCCTCCTTGTTGCGCATATGACATTTGGTACGACTAAGACAATGCTTATCGCTGGCTTTAATTGTTTCAGCAGCACACCAACAGTATAGTCATAATTTTATATAGTAGTCTGTACAGCCTAATGCCTATAATGCCAATTCGTGGTCAGACTATGTAAATTTTATTTAGATGTTCATGGCAGACAGGCATAAAAAGGCTTTAAAACTTAACAGATATTTCATAAATTTGACATTTCGGTAGCAGATACCTGCATGCTGACTTATTGTGTATCACAATAACTATTTGTTTCCCCATATTTTATTAATATATTTCAATTATTTTTTCAACGCATTATTATGAAATAATTTAATTTGCTTTGTAAGTCAAAATTTGATTGACCAATTTAAATGTATTAACTCATATTATACCATATAAATTGCGTTGGTCACGCGCACTATTCTTACGCCGTTAAAATTCAAATAGTTTATAATATTAAAGTTGTCAAGATTTATAGTGTAAATTAAGTTATAAGGAATGTTTTTAATTTCTGAATAGATTTGTTTACACCATTCAGCAGTCGCTTTGCGTAAACTGACCCAAAGTATGTAATATCGTATAACCTGTTCAACGATTTGAAGTATTCTTTAAATGAATGTGGGATAATTGATAGACACATATAAAATAAATTTAATTATTTTATTATAAAACAATTAACAGTGAAAAAATCTAGCTCTCTTGTTCACAGTTAAATAGTTTTCTTTAATATGTCCTTAAGTTATTAAAATACCAGTGTCAAAATTGTACATACGTTACTCTCAATATTGGCAAACTGCATACGTACAATGTTTGCGTTTCTTGCAACAAAGCATGAGATTATAACGCACGTCTGAATAGTACTCTTTATAAACTCCAACCTTTACAAATTACTTTATAAGATCTCATTTAATTCTGACTTTGCATTATTACTCACCACAAACTCTCTAGAAGCTTTCCTTTTCCGAATACACGTTACTGTTTAAATGCTCGGATGTATTATTACCTTGTACTTCAACTTTAAAACCAAACAGAAGTAATGCAGCCACGACATTTAGGATGTAAGCAGTCTTCATATTCACCTGTTTGGGCTAAAACGTAAACATTTTAACTTTAAAGATTTCTGACTTCATTAACCATTTAAGGCGTCCTGATATATATGTGAAATATAAGTAGACGTTAAGCACCAATCAATCAAACAATCAATAAAAAGAAGTCATATTATAAGGCAATATTAAAATAGAACATTCCTGTATTCATATCGTTTTTCAACTCTAAAATGGGAATCATATTCGAGTGGGAGCGATACTAATTTTATGGTGCAGGATAATTTGAGTAACCCGCATAACAGATTAATGTATGAAAATAATATAGCAATAAAATTATTAAATGATCAATAATCTTAAGTGTTGTTTTGGGTGTAATACAGTTCTGGTTTTTTTTTTTTTTATTATTTTGAATATTTTTTATCATTATTTAAAAAAAAATATCTTCATGAATACCACAGTACGCTTATAATATAGAATTAGGTTGATTTTCGAAAAAGGAAGACCGTACAAAAACGAATGTGAAGATTAACGAAATGCAACGCTTTTATGCTAACAATTTACCTATTTCTTTGGTGTGAATACCGCGCATTTGCGAATTCAACACACTTACGTTTTCCTAATATAAACTCAATATCAGCAAGTATTTAGAAAAAATTTAGGAAAACAGGCAAGACAGACTGACGGACTGACAGACTGAGTGCAAATCTTAGGTCCCTTTCGGGAAGCCGGTAGGGAACTAAAAATGTTGGCCGAGTGGTTAATTACAGAAAAACTATACCTTACATGTATAAATAATACCTCCAATCTTGTCAGAAAGCTAAAATCTTTAACCGTTTTAACACATATGTTAAATATAAGTTAAATTGTCACACCTGCCAAGGTCGCACAGGTAAAACGATTTAAATAAAAGATATTTTTTGAACTTAAGAAGTTTATATTGTTTTTGATCAATATGCGTACATATTGCAAATTGACAAATTTAAAAAGGAATTTATAGACAGGAACATTAAAAATATATATTGTCTCATTACTGACTAAAAATTTAACTACACATATCTTGTTTTAAATGGTTCTGTGTAAAAAATCATTTATGTATTTTCATTTTCAATAAATTCAATATCCTAAACGTCATAAATAATGTTCTTTCATAAAAAAGAGAGTCCGACCGAATAATGCTACAAAAATTGCAAAAATTAATACTTTAAATATATCCAGATTTCAATTAAAACGTATCTTTAACGCTTATTATATTTCGACAATATTGTGCGGCACACCAAAATATAATAACTAAAGTTCACAAGTTGCAATTCTATGTAAGGAATATCAAATTATAGCTAAATAAATGTCAATAAATATGTATTTTGAACGTTTTCTAGTTTTCTTACATAAACAGTAATATCTTAATTTATAGTTTATTAAAACTTTATCAGTATTGTTATTTTCAGTCTGCAACTTGTTAATTACATGTAGTTACAAAACAAAATCCTGCCTAAATTGTACTGTTTCCAAGTTATTCATTCGTGTTGCCGTAACTGAAACAGAAAGGTACTAACAAAATACAGAACATTAAAGAAACTGTAACAAAAACAATCGACAAATCAACGTAAAAAAGGGCAGACTCGAGAAAGAGCAACTAAAATGAAGCAACTATACAGTCCGCCATAAGTTAAGCATCACCTACTTTTCCGGATCTAATGTTTTTTTTTAAAAACATAAACAAATGAGATAATGTTTAATTTGTATGAAAATGTATATATCATTAGGAAATTTAAACCTGTAAAATTCTTTATTTAAATCCTCAAATTGTAAAATTAAATTCTAGTGGTCTAATAATGATCACAAAAAAGGTCCAAAAAAAACCAACAAAACAATAGGTGATTTTAAGTTTTAGTTTGACACAAAATTTTTCATTGTTTACAAAATTACAGTCATTCAACAAGTCCTGAGGTGAAAGAGTAACAAATGGACTGTCGTTTGGCGTATTTTCCATCAAAATCGGGTATAACCTCCACGCTTCAGGTGTAAATGTTCAATACGCCGCCTGATTCCAGCAACCAAACGCCTAAGTCTGTACTGTGGAAATCTCTGCCATTCTTCCACAAGAGCGACTTCTAATTCTTTCGCCCGGTAAAGTCCCACAGATGCTCAATCGGATTCATGTCCGGTGACATGGCTGGCCATGGAAGTGTGTCATTGGCTTCTGTTTCAATAAAGTCCCTCACAACACGGGCTCGATGGGGTCGAGCGTTGTCGTCTTGAAACATTGGCCTGTCTGCAAGAGCATGGTTGTCAAAATGTGGCCCAATATGACTATCCAAGATGTCATCGCGGTATTTCAGACCAATCAATGTATCGTTGAGAATCTGTAAAGTTAGCTTGCAGTCACGTGAAAAGCATCTCCATACAGTAACGCCGCCAACACCGAATGCAGTTGTTCCTACAATATGGTTTCTATCCAAAGCTGTATTCCTTTGCCGCCAAACACGTATCCCACCGTCAAAAGGCTTCAACAGAAAGCGGCTTTCATCTGGCCAATGAATACGTCTCCAGCTTCTTACATTTCAGTGACGATGATGTCTTGCCCACTCCATTCGTGCTTGGCAGTGCCATCTTGTCAGTTCTGGTCGTTTCAAAGGCCTGCGGGCACGTAAACGAGATCTGTGAAGCCTCCTAATAACTGTTCTGTCACTGATTGGACCACCAGAAGGCCACATTCCTTGTAACTGGCCTGCTGTTGAAAAAGGGGTGCAATCTGGCTTGACAAGCAAGGAAGCGGTCCTCCCTAGGGGTTGTTTTACGGGGTCTTCCAGATCTTGGGCGGTCCTCGATTGACCCTGTCTGTCTATGCCTCGCAACAAGTCTGCTAATAACAGAGTTGTTCACCCCAAAATTGGCTGCTATTTGGCGGTTAATCATTCCAGCATTTTTCATTCCAATTGCTTGCCAGCGTTCGGCGATACTTAATTTTTGTCTTACCATGTTGAAAAGTCTTTAAAAGATAATAACTAACCAGAATATCCACGTGCAATCGAACAAGGCTATTTGATTCAAAGTCAGTCTGTTAATTTGAAGCAATACCAGTTTTTGAAACCGGTTTTTACACTTTAAAACTCTAATTATTGACATCTTACCTGTATGTTTTATAAAGGTATTGTTTGAAAGCATTGCATAAATGCATCAGATGCTGAATGAATCGTTTTGTAATGAAATTATTTCAGAAAATATTTAGGTGATGCTTAAATTTTGACGGACTGTATACATCAATGGTAAACTTGGTACAGGAATTTAACAACAAAATGTGAGATAAACCAAGTTTTATGACATGCTTAACCTCCCGCGTCCATTAATGTAGTGTGTTGATGGAAAAAGTTGGGCATCATACACCACTAGTAAGTTATATGTGAATCCAATGATTACTGCAACACAGTCACAATTAATTTAACAGTTGGAAAAAAATTTGTATTCATATATTCACCCAAGATCAAGGGATAACATATTTATCAGAAAAGAAATGTTATCTATACTAAAACTTGAACTGAAGTCGCTGACGAGACGTTTTTCTTGTAACCTTGACTTATAGTCTATCCCGCAGAAATTATTAATGTTTGCAAATATCAGTTTTACTCAACCTTTTACATATCTGATATTTAGAAATATATACACTGTATGCAGAAGCTAGAATCGTGTTGCACAAGTCAGGAAAATTTTTAAAAGCTTGAAATTAAAATCGTCTCGTTTGCCGTAAACTCTTTTGTTAATAGAACCATTAGCGTGATATTCGACGTGTTAGTCTAGAAGCTTTTTCTGTGGTTTCTTTAATTTCCAGTCAGTTCTGAAGGATAAATTAACGGAAGCCACGCAGTAAATTCTTATATAGGTTTGTTGTTTTATGCTCTACTCATTATCAGCCATGAAAATGACAGTAATGAAAAGATGCAACAACTAATTATAGGAATTAGTTCTTTATCATACAGTTTGTCGACGTCAATGTATATCTTATGTATGCAACTGTCGGAAATGTTGGAGGCAGTAAAAATGTATATAATAAAATCGACATAAATAATGACGTTGTCAATTAGTTAAATACATCTAATACAGATAATGTGCGTACTCATCTAATTTAAAATCATATAGTGTTGATGTATTGCTCAGTGAATTGTACTTCTTAAAAAATGTAAATAAGTTCAAATTAAAATTACAAAACACAAAATAAATTAGTAAATTAGTCTGATAAAAAAACAAAAACATTTACTATTTATAGTTAAGAATGCAGCTTATCTATACAATTTGCACCGCACAGAAACAAAAATAAGGTGCATGATTTTTATGTTTGTGCAATTTCACGCAACAAACAATGCAATGTCTATTTAGATTTATTGTTGTTTAAGTTACAACACAAATGTTAATCATATCATACCCTCCTAAGGAGTCGCTACAATAAAGGGTTTCTCTTAAGATGAAAAGAATATAAATTATATTTTACTGATAGATTACAACAAACTTTAAATCATTATTAACCTTATTTATTTTATACCGTTTAAATTTACTTTTTCTTATAAGGAAAGACATATAATTTTATTAAAACAATCTGTTGGTTGTAAAATTCCGCTTCTAATGTCATCAATTTAAATTTGTTGTTGTCTGTACACTTTTAAAGTTTACATTTATTCCTTCAAACCATTCGGCTAATGGAAATCAGACTTGGCCACTATGATAATGTATAATCATTTCAAAGTTTATCCTGATTATTTTGATCTGAATCCAAAATGACCGATACTGCAAGACGTAGTTGTAGTTTAACATAGGACCCTACGGGAGAAATGTTGAAACATGCTACTTCTCTGTACCCACCGAGTTAATTGCGTCAAAACTTACCTGCAATATTTGTTGCATTTTTGTTTTATAAAAGTACATGCTTTTTATGTCAATCTGAAATTCAAGGTAAGTAACCCCAAAATAAGAACTAACCATAGGACCATGTTAGAAAATGTTGAATAGCCTTCTCCAAAACTAATGCATCAAGCCATGTTTGAAACAAACGTACTAGAGTTATTCAATGGGTGGCCCTCTATAAATTTAACATAGGACCAAATGGAAATATCTGCAATATTTTTTAGATGGTCCTCTGTAAATTAGACACAAATTCAATAATGCAACTAATTCAGCCAGCCTTTGTTCAATAACAACATGTATATAGAGGGTTGGATATATTAAGTACTAATTGCATGTTGTTACTTTATAAAAACGACAATAAACCCAATTAAACATAGAATGGTTTAGTTAAATTTGCACAAGCAAACAATTACGTGTTCAAAGCCATTATGCTTGGTATCTGTCATGAGTCCTAATTATTACTTTGAGTAATAAAAAGTAGTTTGTAAAACAAAATTGGTAATGCAGACAGCAATCTGAATATTTTCTGTTACGCAAAATATAATCAATTTTAATTTGTTTATTTACAAACACTGGGTTGATGCTTATGCTGGTGATCAATATTAATTTCATCTGCGTAGCATTGTTATTGATATATTTAGTAATAAAGTCCTTGTCTACATTTATTTTTGAAATTTGAAAATGTTTTTACGGTTTTTCTTATTCTATCTATAGATTTCAATGAATTGATTTAGTATAACGCTTTGGTGATAACAGCTCTTCCAAATGATAAATATTTAACCTTTTAATATTTTTGTTACATTGACCGCCACTGTTTAGGTTCTTAGAAATAAAGACCGCAAATGATACAGATATACACGAAAGCAAAAATTAGAAAAATATATGGTCCTGGTGCCATAAAAATTCAATTTCTCAATAAGCACCAATTATTATTATGATTATATTGATTTTATTGTCAGAGTAATAGAGAAATATACTTAGACAAGCATAGCTTTATTTGCATGACACTCTTAGTAAGTCAATGATAGACTATGTTATAGACGATTTGTGAAATTTCGGAAGCCAAAGAGCTCATGTATGATACAATTCGGATTTGACCGGGTATAAAGTATGCATGTAAATTTGAAACACAAAATCGGCAACTATATACACACGGAAGCACAAGTCGAATTAACTATATATAGGTTTAGGTCAGCTAGTGCTGTTAACCAAGACCTATCAAGGTTAAGAACATGAAAAATTTAATTTAAGTATGAAAATAATTTAGACTTTTGACTACTATTTTTCCATTACAACAGGTTTCAATATGCATTGGTGCAGCAACAAATAGCATTGTTCTTTGGTCCAAAAATACCTTTAACAAGATAAATTTACTAAGGTTGTTTGCTACAGGCACTAGTATACTGGCAATGTACACAACATACTACATTCAACACTCTTTTACCAATCTGTTTATTATTTAAAACGTCCAAGATATAATTTAAAGCAATCGATTCATCATAAATAAGACACTAAGAAGCCTGTCATCTCATGTAAGTATCTTTTAGAGCAGTGTTCTTCTACTGTTTATATTTGTCATCTGTAAAAAATAAGGTTTTTATTGTTGTATCTTATATGTATCGTCGTAGCTATATTTAGGAATAAGGGCACAGATAATTTATCAACTGCATAATAAACTGACTGCCAAAAAAAAAACCGCAACAATTAAATTTACATAAATAAAATTTCATTTAGCAACAACATCATTGTCAATTCTGAATTTTCCATAGTCAATAACGAATGTTTCTATCATTTACTGCAACGCATGTGGGACATCTTCTTGGCATTGATCGGATAAGATGACGAATTCGTTTTTGTAGAATACTGTTCCATTCCGCTTGCAGCTGACGTAGCGTGATCGGTGGTGGTTGGAGTCTTCTTACATCTTGTCCAAATTGATCCCATCTAAGGTGTTCTATCGAACTCGTCATAAGAAAACGCTGGCCATGGAAAATGCCCACATTGATTGCGTAGAGGAAGGCACTTGTGACATGAGCAAAATGAGCGCGGGCATTGTCAAGTTGAAAAAGTCAACATTCTGATGTCTACGAAGACACGGGATAACAGAAGTCTGTAACACATCATCAATGTAGCCTTGAGCCGTCAAGTTTCCAGTAATCACAATGGGATTCGTGTGGTGATTAGAGGAAATGACTCCCCGAACCATAACCCCTCCGCCACTCCAACGATCTGTCTCCTAAGCACATGGATCAGCGCATTGTTCACCTCGACGCCTCCAAACACGTGTTCGTCCGTCACTGTACTACTGGCTAAAAAAGTACTGTAAATACCAGTTGCAGTCGCTTTTCGTCTGTCACTGACTGAGATTGACTGAAAATGACTGTAAACGACTGCAAACGTTGTGTCAAACAATAATTTTCACTCATTTTATGTCTGTCAAAGACATATTTTGTCTGTCACAGAAATTTGTTCCGTTGACTCAGTCGAAATTCGTCTGTTACAACGGCATTGCTGTTGTATCAGTTAAAAATGTCTTCCACATACATTTTCGCCGTTGTATCAGACAAAAAACGACTGTCACAACACTTGGTAATTGGTATTTAGAATTTGTTAACAGCGGTCGATTAATTGTTTTAATTTCAAATTGTGCATTCACACACTTTACGTTTGCAAATGTTGAAATAGTAATGTTAAAGATAAATGTATGTTTAAAAATATCTATCTAAAAATGAAGGAAGAATGCTGAAAATATTATATTTTATATTTATTAAACTGAATTTATAAATAGAATACTTACACACACACACACACACACACACACATATATATATATATATATAGGGGCCTCGGTGGCCGAGTGGTCAAGGTAGTTCGTCTACTATTGATCACGTGGTCTGTAAACACTGAGATTGCGGGTTCGATTCTCACTGCAGGCAGGGTGTACTCGACTCCAATCTTAATTGACAAGGATTGCCAGTTTTCCTACCGCAGGTCGGGGGTTTTCTCCGGGTACTCCGGCTTCCTCCCCCAATAAAAACTGGACGCCATGATATAGCTGAAAGTGGCGTTAAACACCATCAAACAAACAAACATTATATATATATCTATCCAGCGGATTTCTGAAACATCAGAAATACAGGGTTAATATCAAATATTTATATATACGTTTACAAATTAAGCCCAACACTGTTAGAATTCGATTTTTAACACTATCAAATTTTTGCTTTCCCTCAGCGGGATTCGAACTCACACCGTTGTGACACTGTGGCACCAAAAAACACAAAAAAGATAGTGCCCGGAAACCCAATAAGATTTAACTTCTAGAATTCATAGCCAATAGGTATATTTTAATTAGAAAATGAAATGAAATATGTTCTTTAAAAAAGGTTGTCCACGTTGTTGATACAATTATTCCTACTTAGTATATTTTTTCATTGTAGTCGTTCATCAGTCGCTGATAATGATTTGTTGAATACATATTCTGTTACTTGCTGAAATAATTTCTTAACTTCAAATTTTCGTCTATATTATAGCTTCGAGTTTTTGCCGGCACCAAATTGGGAGGATCTCAGTGATCTACCTACAGAGTAGCCCAGTGCGTCCTATTGTGGCGGATAGGAGAGACCCTCTCGTTGGATTGTTGGTTGGTCATAATACGAAAAACCTGGCCTTGGACCGTAGTGGGTAACGTGTTTGGAGATTTTCACCCTCCTTGCACGATATTATTGTCCCTGGTATTGCAGTAATACGACTTTCCGTATGGCCTTGCGGTCCGAACGGAAAAATTATTAACCTTTTTATATTAGTACAGTGATCAAATATTAATCATCCCGATATTAGCAAATGAAGGCCGATTATAGGTTTAATATAATTACGATTTATTAGTTAATATATGTTCTAAGATAGAAATAATATTTACGCTTGACCATGTAAAAATTTTACAACATCTGTGAAAAGCTTTTGCAAAGGAAGCGATTTGTGCATTTTTGTTTTAGAAACCACGTTAACTTTGTACGATTGTACGATACAGTTTCCTTCTATAAAGTGTGCCTGATACCTGCTCTTTTCCTTTCTATAGTATGATTTTAGTCATTTAAAAATAAACACTTTCAAAATTTAGTTTGTAGAACAAAAGGGATGAAGTTTGCTTACATGACAACTGTCCAATCTATAACTGTAAATGTATTTATTACATTATAAAATTATACAATATTAAAACTTGATCTGGATTCACGAAAAACCACCGAATGATGCCGCCCAATGTTTAATACAAGTGTACTTTGATCAGTGAGGCGGGACATTACATAATTAACCGCATGTGGCCTACTTTAAAGAGGAAGCGTACCCTGGACATCAACAACTTTATTATGTTCACTGAATTACCTGAGATTTTAAACAAAAGAAAACAAACATGATTTGATTTTTTAAAAATATTTTATTTAAAATAGATGAATTTATTATAGTAACTATAATTGTAAAAATTTTCTTCATAACTAAATAAATTCGCGACGTCATCATATTTTGTTCAACTTTGTTTGCAGAACATATTGTTGTAAAATGTAGAAGAATACCAAATTTTCATATAGATAATTTTTCTTGAATTCCGAACAATTTCATTATATAAATTGAAATTAAAAACAATGATCGACCAGTGTAATAATTATAGGATAATTAATTGGGCGGAGTGAATATCCTAAATATGATCACGAGTGCAGAACATATTGTTGTAAAATGTAGAAGAATACCAAATTTTCAAACAGATAATTTTTCTTGAATTCCGAACAATTGTTCCGCGCACGAGTTTAATCTGATGCTTTATGCGGCACGAGTGATCATATTTTGGATATTCACGATGCCCAATTGATTATCCTATTTATTATATAGATCAAAATTGTTTTCGTAATATTTTAATGCTTAATCCTAAATTTTATGAACGGTGGATGAATATCTGTATAGTACAAATTTTTCCGGGAAAAAACCCCAGAGTGAAAATAAACGATAATTTTCACATGTGATTTACCGTAATTTCTGTCACTCGGAAAATTCGATATTTCATCTCTATCTATATAATAAAAAAAAATAATTACCAAGCGTTGTGACAGTCGCTTTTTGTCTGATACAACCGCGAAAATGTTTGTGACAGACATTTGTGGACTGATACAACAGAAACTCCGTTGACATTGACATTTTGACTGCGTCAACGGAAAAAAAATGTCTGTGACTAAGTATGTCTGTGACATACATAAAATGAATTTCACATTAAACAACATATTTTCTGGCACAACATTCTTTTACAGACATTGTTGCAACTGGTATTTCCAGTCATTTTTTAAAGCCAGTAGTGCTGTCTCCCAAGTGAAACGCGATTCATCGGACTACAACACAGATGCCCATTGTCTATTTGTCCATCGTTGACGCGCTTGTGTCGAATGAAGTCGGTTTCGCAGTCAAGTATTCGATCCAACTGACCATCCGTGGGTTATCAATCGTAACACGTGAGGTATGTACAGCGGTTCGTAATTGATCTTGTACATGATGGAGGCGAATGTAACGGTCTTGATGAGGGTTCGTTGTTCCTTCTTCTTCCTGGGCGTGGGCTGTTATTCACTGTACCCATCTGCTGATGTCCTTGGGTCAAGCGAGTAATTGTTGACGGTGAACATGCATCCGAAGAGGGATTTCGCGTGTCTTTGGATCGTGCCCAAAACCTCACGTCGCTGGGGTCTTGGGATTATCATACAGTCCTTGGAACGTAAAAGTTAACGATTTTATCGTTCGTACATCGTGCGTATATCGTTCGTATATGGTACAAAATTGTTTAACTTTGTCGGATTTTTCAATCGAATGAATGTAAACGCCTTTATTAAGAAATGTAGATAAGGTTTAAGTTATTATTATTTTTTTTAATTTATTTAAAACAGAGATCAAAGTAATGTTATTAATCAACGAAGTTCCATAACAAAATGCACAGCGCTATATATGGATGCTAAATTTTACGCACACGATTGTGCTCCGTTATCAATTAAGTACCTTTTAAATGATTATGTATCTAGTATAACTAGTAAATGCCTTCAATACTGAAGAAAATACTGAAAAATAAACCATTTATAGCAAGAAAAATCATTCAACCCTGCAATGACGACATAAGAAACGATGCACCATACGATAAACCATGCGATAAACGAAACGTTGGACGATACGATATACCTATTAAAACGATAAACGCCGTCTCACCGTTTCTATCGTATATCGTATCGTATATCGTTTCGTGCATCGTGCGTACATCGTTCGTATATCATCCGTTCATCGTTCGTACATCGTTCGTGCATCGTTCGTTTTGTTAACTTATACGTTCCAGGAATGTATTTGCTTAGAGCGAAACGTGAAAACTTAAGATAGGATTTTTGAACTCGTAAGTAAAGGTTAAAAAATGCACTTGTTTTGAGGTTATTCATGCATGCATGTCTACATGCCAAAACGAAACTGTTGGCCGTTAATACGGGGTTACCAAGGAGAACATTTTCAAAAATCAGTGCACCATTAATGTATCGATTGGCTACTTATTGATTTTAAAAGCGCATCTACTTTTGTAAATTTATTAAACTTTACACACATTAACACTATTCCAATAAAAAGTGTTGCTTTTTCTTTGGCAGTCAGTATATATAATAAATATTGAAAACTCATGTTTAGTCTTTGGTATTGTCAAGTTAACCTCTGACCAGAGATCCCAGCCGGGATCATCGTTACAGGTGATGATCAACGTTTTGTAACACAGCGCGACCAAAGCGTTAAGCCGTGAATTTTGTCTACCTTAATGAAAGGCTGTATCTGTGTGTTTGCTGTTTATGAAACAAGATGATAGGATGACAAAGAATACCTCATATGACTAATGTTTTCTGCCTTTTTAGTGTAGTACCTTTTAGGTATGTTAATAGCCTGGTAATTGCCCCTTTCCAGTGGTCCTTCATGAAAAGACTGTCTTTAACCGAACGCAAGCACGTTATAAAAAACAAAAATATAACTAATACAATTACTTAACCTTCATCTTCCAATGCTTCACCTTTAAATTTAACGCAGATTTTGGTTGAAAATTCAATGCCAGTTTGTTCCTTCGGAGTTATGTTGTTGTTGAATTTAAAGCATGTACTTATAGTTGTCTGAAAATGTACAGCTTTGCAATCATCGCTTGTCAAGCATTGTCCTTCACATTCCTCAAATGAAGAGATTTTCTCTGTAGATACAATTTCATCATCTGGACCTTTGGCATCCTTTGTGGAATTCATGTAGCAAAGAACACAAAGTTTAATATAGAATTCACTTTTTATGTCATCCTCTTTATACGTATGATTACTATAGAGAAAACAAAATTTATTTTTGGGAATAAAGCGCACTGCCATACATGTATCCATGTCAACACATAAACGCTCGCAGTCGCTAATAGATTTTGTTGGTTCAACCTTCAATAAATATTCATCCAATCCTTTCATTCCATTGATTTTTTCGGTATAGCATTTTAAATCTGCAAGATATATATGCAAAGTAAAACATATAACAAATTATAACAAAGTTAGACTACTTAGTGATACATACTTAGCTTTATAAAGAGAAATAATATAAACTTAAGAGAAATCAAATTCTTTGAATGGAGTTGAAAATACTCTTTGAAATTCGATTAGTTTACGTACATGCATGGCAGGTTAGCCACGATTAAAAGAGAAAGCAATCTGTATACGTGGATGGAAGTTATGGCTAGAAAGTTAGCGAATGTTTGCTGTCTGACAACACTTTTTATGCGGCAGAATTGTAGACTAAAAATGTTATAATTGTTTTCTTGTACAAATAAGTGCACAGTAATTCTTGTAAAGAAACTATGCTACTATGCTTTCTTGATATTTATAAACAAACATGAACCCTAGTTTCTACGCAAATAACATCAATTACTTTTATTAAGGTGATAAAAATGGGGTACAAATATATTAGTAACACAGAGTAATAAAACAAATCAAAATAATTAGAAACTTTCGTACAATCTGTTTACAAGTTCTGTTATTAATTCGAAATAGTCTGAAACTCATTGAGAAACTGATAGCTGTAAAAATAACTAAATCTGTGTGAAGGAGCATTTTAAACCGATATGATGAAACCACGTTTACCACGGTTTTCAATCTATGTTTCAAATCTAGCAAATAAATCTGGGTAAAGAAATCTATCAGTACCGCACATAGAAAAATATATACCAAATCACAAGAAATGAGAAACTGTCGTAATGATAATAAGGTTTTCTGGTGACCTGAGACGTGTTAATATCAATTAAAATATAGCTGCAATAGATTTTTGATATACACAAGAAGAGCGAGACTGGATATTTGTAAGAACTAGAAATCGCCCACATCTTTGTACTCCTTTCGTAAAAAAAATTCTTAAAGGGCTGCCTATTTTACATTCTGCATATCACAGTTTTGCACTCCCTTCTTATACAAATACAATCAGGCACACAAATCGTCAGATATTGTGAATAATGTCTAGTTTGCAAGAATTTTTTTAAATTTAATTTAACATTATATGGCAAAAATAGATTCAGATTCACCAAAGTTGTCGGATTCGGACATGTATTATTTTTAATTCAAAGTTACTAAACAGTAAACGGACGTTTCAACTCATCAAACGCCGCCTAATAGACATACCCTTAAGAGATAACATAGTAGACTTAACCTTCGAGTAATTAAATTCATAAAAAAGGAAAAAAAAAGAAAATATAGCCTACAATTTTAACGCATTCTGACATTCCATAACAACTACGGTGAGCGTCAAGTCCATAACTCTTTAAAATGAACCCGATTATATGTTCATGAATTTGAAAATAAATAAAAGTGATATGACAAATATGACAATAATATAAAACAAATATCACAGAAGATCAATAAGTTGTAATGGTTTGATCAGATACAAATCTTATTTCGTCGCTGTTTATGTTTTACCGGTGCATTACGTATTTAATCGAATTATGACCTCGAAAAAAGTTAGCTTTTTTACCTATAGTATACAAATAACTTGTGGTACTATTATCCCTACATTCACTGACATTAAATGTTTTGTTTGATACACGATGATATTTTATTGTGACGTCATGTTGTCACGACTGTTAGAAAATATTTAAATGTTATTTTATCGTCGCTGGTAAAACAATATCGATGCATTGTCTTATAATATGAAAGGTCATTTATATTCTCCGAGAAACAGACAATCTGATTTTGAGCATTTTTAGGGCCCCTGATTACTCTGCGCCAATCAGATTGCTTAGATTCAAAAAGACCTAATAAAATCTTTGATATAAATAGTGCAAATTCAGCTTTACCTTGCCGATTGTCAGACTTTCCACAAACAGCAGCACAAAGTGGTGTAACCGTCGAAGCAAGGATCATTTTTCCTGTTGTTGAAAAACCGATAACTCCCAATGATTGTAGAAACGCAAACCAACTTCCTGCTTGCACTACTCCTATCAAAGACATAATCTTTGCAGCTATAGATCCTGCCACAATTCCAGCCGATCCAAATCCCGCGCCAAGTAAGGCTAAAGGTGTTCCCACAACAGCGCCAGTACCAACTGCAGCCACACATGCAGTGTAGCACGTGATATCTTCCCGTGATATCTTCCAGTTCCATGGCCAATCTAAACCTTACACATACAAATAATATGCAAAGTCATTAACATTATATATACTGAACCTGCAAAGAAACGTCAAACAAAATTACAGATTAACGGACGTGTATTTCTTTTAAGATTGTATTTAAAAAAAATACATGCATTTTACAAAATTGAAAAAAATCATTACTGTCTCTAAGTTATAATGTTTTCTCAAATTCTGAAAATCACAATTTAACAGCGTTTTGATGACATAATGGCACTTTAGTCAATAACGTGTATGTCCAATACCAGCACATTTCCCGTCGACACATTGTCGGTACATAGAGTGTTTAGAAAATAATAAATGTCATAGGAACAGATGCCTGTGCTTTTTGAAACAATAGTGAAAGTTTTGGGAGTTGCCTACTCTACGATCAACTGTCTTTTAGCTTCGTTCCATAAATGCTCAATAGGGTTCAATCTGGACTCAAAGCCGGTCAATCCACATTATAAATCAGTTGTATGAGACCTTTCGTTCTTCTGCTTTATAGGCATGTGCATTATCGTTCTTAAATGACGTGCAAAATGTGGCATAATATACCCCAAGCCTTGGCCGATGTATCGGGCAGCTGTGACAACCATTGCCTCTTACTGGACAAAGTTTTACTTTTAATCTATTTTCACTAAATAAGATGGTTGTTATTTGCTGTAAGTAAGCGGTTACGGTTTTCGTCAGAAAATATAATATTACGTTATTGTTGATTATCGCTAATTCTGTCGCTGTAAGTCCACTGAAGACTTGTCTGTCGGTGTCATAGTGTAAGAATAGGTCCTCTGATGTGATGACAACATCTGATGTGCCATATAACGACGACGACGAACATATTGGTCGATAGTGTGTTCTAGTTCCAACAGTTTGCTTTAGCCGTGGATAACCCATTCATCAGATGATGAAGGACAATGCGTATGTTTTGGCGAGGGATAGTAACTTGTATTCTTCCATTCCTTGGCCGATTATTTATGCTTTTTTGGTATTTAAACGTATCCACAAATTTTCAGTTCATAATTTAGATAGCCTTGCTGAAGTTGTTGGCTATAACTCTAGTGGATTGACCAATGGCTTGTTTTCTCTATTGTGATCTCAATCGTGGCGAAAACTGATAATGACAACTATTAAATATGTTATGCCTTTTATTCGCATAAAAAAGCACGAAATTTAATTTTGTTCATTTTTACAACCACGAAAAAAAATCAATCAAGTGAATTTTTTATTTACATATGACATACAATAATGTTTTGTCACCATTAAAACTTACTCTGACGTTTGTATATAATTAACTTATTGTGCCTATATTACAAGTAACTTTGTCATCCTATATAATATATACAAAATTGCTGAATTAGATTACTGTCAGATTAATACGTATTGATTACGAAAATTCCATCGTCACACGCTAGTACACATGTACTACTATGTCTATGTCTGCGATTCACCCCGGTTAATGAAGCTATATTTTTATATAGCGGATTTGGCCGAGGGGTCTATACCGCTAGACATAGTGCAGGCGATGCCACAGTGTCACAAAGGTGTGAGTTCGAATCCCGCTGGGAGAAAGCAAAAATTTGACAGTGTAAAAATCTAATTCTAACAGTGTTGGGTTTAATTTGTAGACGTATATATATATATATATATATATATAAACGTTTCCGTTACCGTTACCGTTAGTAACGTAAAAAAACATTTACGATGTTAGTTCACCCGAAGATTTCCAGAAGGCATGAAAGTGCTAGTGACTAAATTGTGATTGTTCGATCATTTTGGAATGATTTTATTATTTATTCTTCTGTATACAAATCTATTTATGTCGATTATATATATATATATATATATATATATATATATATATATATATATATATAGTGAAAATTTCAGTTATAGCAGTTCCGTGCGTACGTAGATGCCTATTAAGAGGTAAGTTTGGTTTTCATCTTGACTCACCAACATATTGGAGATTACATATACCACACTGTAACAGGCATATGATGTTCTCACTTTTGCAATTCAAATTGACATGGATGTCAAATTGTTTTCTATTTGATGTGCTGGTGAAGTATTGGGTGTGTTGTATGTGATCACATGCCATACAACGACCGTCACCACAGATGCAAAATTGCCCCGTTTGGCGGCTAATTGACGACATTTCTGCTCTAACGAACTGATCTTTTAAACTTTGGGCTTTTTAAATGCCATTACAGGAGTTTTTGAAAGTTGATGATGTTTTTTGCAATTGTTGTCTAACGTTCGCGGATATTACGTGCGATGTCTTTAAAAGCTGGTTGGTATGTTAGTTTTCTTTTCTCTGCACTGCAAAAGCTGGTCCATACTGATGTTGTTGGCTTTTTAAACCCTATTTATATGTTCTTGTTATTGTATCCGTTTAACACTGTCAAATATTTGCTTACCCTCGACGGGAATCGAACTCACACCGTCGTGACACTGTGGCACCAAATCGCCTGCACTATGTCTAGCGGTCTAGACCCCTCGGCCAACTCCGCTATATAAAAAATATAGCTTCATTAACCGGAGTGAAACGTAGACATAGACACAGTACATGTGTACTAGCGTGTTACGATGGAATATTCGTAACCAATACGTATTAATCTGACAGTAATCTGATTCAACATTTTTGTATATATTATATAGGATGACAAAGTTACTTGTCATACAGTCACAGTAAGTAAATTATATACAAACATCTAAGTATTGTGACAACCATATAATATCTATCTAGTGGATTTCTGAATCATCAGAAATACAGGGCTAATATCAAATATTTATATATACGTCAACAAATTAAGCCCAACACTGTTAGAATTAGATTTTTAACACTGCCAAATTTTTGCTTACCCTCAGCGGGAATCGAACTCACACCGTTGTGACACTATGGCACCAGATCGCCTGATGTCCAGCGGTCTAGACCCCGCAGCCAAATCCGCTATATAAAATATAAAGCTTCATTAACCACCGTCGTAAATCGAAGACTAAGACATAGCACATGTGTATTAGCGTGTGACGATGGAATTTTCGTAACCACTACTGAATTAGATTACTGTCAGATTAATACGTATTGGTTACGAAAATTCCATTATTATATGGTTGTCACAATACTTAGACGTTTATAAATAATTTTACTTACTGTGACTGTATGACAAGTAACTTTGAACTATGTCTATCTGTACGATTCACCCCGGTTAATGAAGCTGTATTTTTTATATAGCGGATTTGGCCGAGGTGTCTAGGGTTAGTAAACAATAAATCAACGAGAAATAGGAGGACAAAGGGCAGATAATTTTGAAGTCCACTCTATGATAATGGAGTATTGGGCTTGGACGGAAAATTTATGTTTTTGTAGTGTTCTAACACGCCTACTCATGCAGTTTATCCTAACGGTCCGCCATGTGCTTTTTTGTAGTATGACATAACAGCCCTGCCTCTCCTATTCACCGCATGTAGAAGGGATGAGCAGGTATGTGGGTAGAGCACTCAAAACCCTCCCTATAACGTTCCAGTACAATCATTGATTTAAAAGAAACAGATGGCTAAACTATTTCTTTTATTTATCAATTTCATGTTTATTATATACTTAGCCTTATTTAATATTCCACCCACGTTATTTATATCCCAAAAGTTCTTGAACTTGTCATGACGTAGACTATATAAAAACTGATTGAATTACTGTCAGCAGCACACCAACAGAATTGCTGTAATATTTTTAGCCTACTATCGAAAGCAAATTAGTGATATGACTAAATAATAAAAATGGATTTAGATATTCAGGTTAGGCTACAATGAAATATTTGTAAATATTATTAGAAATTGTTCCACGAAATTCACAAATAAGAAAAGCAAATGTTTAAGATTTTGGACATTTCGATTTTTCAAATATCTAAAAACTACTTTTTGCTCATCTGTATATCGTATCTGTATAACAACACAAAATCTTAGAAATTGTACCTAGGATACCATCCACAGATTCTGACAAATGACATACGTAATGTGCCTGCGTTACTGTAAACAAACCATGACAGATTTGTATCCTGTGTGTTTTACTGTCTACGAACAATAACAGATTATAAACGTATCTTGCCTGAGGTACTCTACTTAAAATCGTACCTTGCAGGAATTAGTGGCTTTCCTCTTTATTGCTTGCCAAATATATGTTACTATTTAAAATGTTCAGCTATATAATTACCTTGTATGCCATCAATTAAACCAAATAGAAGTAAAACAGCCACGACATTTAGGATGTAAACAGTCTTCATTTTGACTTCTTTGGCCTGAAACGTAAATACTCATATCAGTTTTACAGAGCCAAATGAGTGGTTTGGCAATTATTTAGTCAATCGTGCACCGCGTTGGACCCAGGAAACAAGAGAATAGGCTCACGGTTTCCTCAGCCTGCAGTAAGAGTCTGCTAACAGAGTCAACACTTGCCGTGTGTTGCAACCCGTGTCGATTACAGGACGGAATTTCAGTAGGCCGGGTAAACGGTCCCGATAACTTACTGAACCCTTACTGTTTATAGACGGGAAATCGAGTTAGCCCTGACTTCGATGAATCGGCATGTCACGACTTGCCCTTTGTGAATTCTTCTCATTTTAGCTATTCTATTGCATAATTTTCATTTCCAACTATTCCATGAAATGTATTTACCAGGCGGTAGAAGATCCAAAAAGGATTTACAAAGAAGGCGGTGGCTGAAGGACAAAGCTTCCCGAGCTGTAAAGAGGCGACATGTTGGCCTTGTGTTGCAACCTGTGATGTTGGAGGAAGGGATCCTGGTGGTTGAGAGATCACTCGGCTGCATCCATAAGTGCGGATCAGGGGCTTCGATTTTCAACATACCACTTTGGCCCTGACTTCAACTAGACAGGAGGCCGAATGGACCGGGTTTGGTCAATCTGCTGGTCACGCCGAGCCCTTAACAAGCTTGTCTTCGTTCTTCTATCACTTGATCATGTCTTAGGAATCTTGTTACCAAAGTTGCTCAATTACATGCTGTTAAGAAGGCGATGGGTCGTGGATCAATCGAGTAGATAGAATTTCGAATGGTTGTTTCGCAAGTTAATTCTGGCACGAGGCTTGCGTTCGCAGAGACATTCATCTATTTGAGTATACCACCCTTGGAACACCTAATGCTTTCTGCTGGTGATCCACAGAGAGAAAGCATCGCCCCTGTTGGCACTCCGTTGCGGGTGGTTGACAAGGGTGGTGAACCGCATTCTTCCCATCATCTTCTAAAACATTTAATATAACGGGTAAAAAAACTGACTTACCGCTTGAAGAGATGGTTGATGAAGACTTCTTCTCATTGTATTATCTAGCAAAGATCTTAGTAAACCAATAACCAAAGTGTCTCCATTCGTTATTGAGACAGTGATAAAAGGTTGTGCAAATGTTTAGAACGTCACCAAGATGAAATCTGGAGGTCTTCTCATTGAATACAAAAACAAACACCAATCCTTGAACTTGCAAAAACTTACAAAAATTCTAGATTTAGAAATTTTGGCCTCCTCCCAAAGGACATTGAACTCAAGTCAAGGAATCATTCATTATCACGAAGATGATCTCGCCGAACTTACTGACGACGAAATCTGCACAGAATTACACCCTCAGGGTATTACAAAAGTTAAAAGATTTATTGCCAACAGACAAGGTGTTCAGGTTTAACTGAACACCTTCATTCTAAATTTCAACTGTCCAATTGTCCTCCAATCAATCAAAATAGGTCTCGAAAATATTAAATTCAGCGCATAAATTCCCAACCCTCTTCGCTGCTTTAAATGTCAGAAATTCGGACACGGAAAAGGACAGTGTAAAGGAACACTCGTATGATTAAGATGTGAAGAGCCAGGGCATGAGGGCTTTACCTGCACTAAAGCTATAAAATGTGCTAACTGTGGTGAAGCCCACATGTTTTCAAAAGACTGTCAGCACTTTAGAAAAGAAAAGGACTTCCAAAAATTAAACAAAAACATCAGCTACCCTGAGGCTCGTTATCTTTACAGTTCAGTTAGTAATCCGTCATCTTCTGCCACATCATATGCCAGCGCGACCAAACGCGTTTTTGTAACATCTGAAACGCAAACTATGATAATCTGGCCTATTGGTAAAAAAGATCCAGAACGACTTCCAATTGAAACAACTGACAAAATCATTTCATCCCGGAAATTTTCCACATCCCAAACTTCTACTTCTTTGACATCAAATCAAAGTAAACCATCAACTACTTCTTCAAGCAGCCCCAAAACAAATTAAACTAACAATTCTAATAAAACCTCTCAGAAAAAAATCCCCAAGACGAAGGGAACTACAAATAGCGATCGTATTCAAAAATGTATAAGGGACCCAGTCCAGGTACATAATAGATTTGGTAGTTTGATCAACATTTATTACAAGACCATTTGGGGTTATGCATTGGATACTTTGCCCTCTCGGTCGGGATCGCACATTCGGTCTCCCAATCGAGATAGACAAAGGGGAACACTACATAAGATCAGTATATCCTCATTCGTTCCCCGAAATAATAGACACAATCATACAATGGAATTGTCGAGTTACCTAACTTGTGCAAACTGTTTTCCCTTTGGCATTTTGCCTTCAAGAAACACACTTGAAGGAAAATGATAAGATATCCTTAAACAATTATACTATGTACACCACATATGTTGACGAGAATAGTACAGCTGCTTGCGGCTCTACTATCATCGTGAAAGATCAAATCATAGCCCAGTCAATCTCAACACTGATCTTCAGGCTATTGCTGTTAGGATATCTTTAGATAAAACAATTACTTTATGCTCCATGCTTTATGAAATCTTAATTCCAATTGCTGACTTTTTCCGAAACCTCGACAAAACCAAAAGATCCTTGCGACCCATGGTACGATGACAACAGTGAGGAGGATATTAAAGATCGTAAAGAGGCCGAATGACGCTTCAACAAACACCCAACTCAAACAAAATCTCAATTTTCCGAATTTGCCGAGCGAAAGCACGCGGGGTAACGAAACAAAGAAGAAGTACTTTCTGGCGTAACTTCGTTTCAAACTTAAACAACCACACTCCTTAGAACTAAATTTGGAATATGATTCGAAAAATTAAAGGTAAAAATAGTAAAGTAAATGTCCATCATTTAAAGGATGGACAAGACTTTTAACATCAGCGTCAGATATATCAAACAAATTTGCCTAAACTTTTGCAAAACACTCCTCCGCTGAAAATTACCTTTTCAAATTTCAAATTTCAGCCTCATATGTTACCGAGGAAGAAATATGAATAACATTGAACGTCAACTGCAATTATGTTTAAACAGAATAGAAAAATGGGCAATAGAGAATATTTTAATTTCTCCGCTGACAAAACTGTTGTCGTGCATTTTTGTAATAAAAGAAAAATACATCCAGAGCCGGAACTAACCTTATATATTAACCCTATTAAAATTTTAATAGAAACTACTTTCCTTGGTCTTATATTTGATAGTTAGTTAACCTTTCTACCTCATATCAAAATGCTGAAAAATATATGCTAAAAGGCTTTAGATATCTTAAAAGTCGTATCCAGCACTGACTAGGGTGCTGCGTGATCCAAATTGGATTATAGTTGTTTTATTTATGGTTCTGCTCGCAACTCGTATGTCAGAATCCCTGATGCTGTTCATTATCAAGGATTACTACTATGCCTTGGAGCTTCTAGAACAACACCTGTCGAAAGTTTATTTGTTTAAGCAAACAAGCCTTCTTTATATCAAAGAAGAGTTAAGCTCTTTTTGCAATTCGCAACCAAGTTAAAGGCTTATCCTGACCCTGCTCACGACTGTGTTTTCAAACATCTTTACAAACCTGTTTTTAAGAAATCTCCAAATAAAATTAAACATTTTGGCCTGAGAATAAAACCTCATTTAGAAAATTCTGGTATAAATGATTGCCATAATTTAAAATCCTAAAAAGCCGCCTTGGTTAAATCCGAAACTTACGTTTATTTATGGCCTTAGAAGATTTAAAAAAGCTGACACCAACCCTTTGTTATTGAAACAAAATTTCGCAGACTGAGCAAAAATCAAACTATCTTGACCATAGCGCACTTTATACCGACGGATCGAACGACGGTGACAAAGTTGCTTCAGCCGCTGGTTTGGAGAGCTTGTTGAGACTCGTCCTCTTCCGTGTGCATCCTCCGTATTATATGCAGAAGCACAGGCCATTCTTCTTGCATTGAAAATTGTCGGTACGTCAGATGAGCGTAAATTTATCATCTGTGTAGACTCCTTGTCGTGTCTTATTTCCATTCAAAAACAAAAAAAATCCATTTATTCTTGAAATACTTGAAATAAATGTCTTTTTTAATATTGGAAAAGAAGTGTTTTCTGGATTCCCAGTCATGTGGAAACCCTTAGGAACACAGTCGTTGACCAGAAAGCAAAGAAGGCCTTAAATGATGAAATTATTTTGTGTTCAGTTCCTTTTAATGATTTTAAACTATACATTTATAAGTATATCTCTACCTTTTGGCAATGTGGCTGGGATCTCCAAGTTTATAATAAGCTTCATGAGATCCAGCCACAACTGCACAAAGGTAATTTTAATTGTTATAGAGGTCGTCGATGAGACCAAGTTGTTTAGACGATGTGTCGTCTTGGTCAGGACGACACATAGTTATTTTTAAAATAAAGAGCCAAGACCCGAGTGTGTGCCTTTCAAATGTCCATACACAAACAACCATGTCTTGATGGACTGTGTTGACGTGACACGGGAACGGTTTTTATTTTGTTAATTCATATTATAGTTTATTTACAACTGTCGCTGGTGACATAATTTTACAGTTTAAAAAAGAAATGAATATAGACGGCAAAATTTAATTTGTCTTTAAATTGTGATGCTGATATCTTTTATTGTTTTAATGTTCGTTTTATCTGTATATATGCTCATAGTATTGTATGAGATCACGTTTTATAATTCGAGGAGATATATTCTTGAAATAATTAAATTAATTAATTTCCAAATTTTAGCGTCCTGAATATAGCTGAAATATTGCTTGCTGGACGTTAAACAACAAACAATCAATCAATCACAGACAACCTTACAGCGTGAAGCACTTTGTATTATAATGTTTGTGTACTGATCATCGTACGAAAGTTGTGAACAATCTAACTTGTCGAAAATAACAATTGAATTTCGATTTGATTTCATAATGACACAACTACATAGTTTATTTTCTGGATTGATAATCAATTTGGTGTTACCTGAATACATCGTCATATTTCGTGTTTTTTCTAAATGGATATACATGACTCCAACTTAAATGCTTACCAATAGCTATTAATAAAGGTTACCAGATTCTAATATAAATTGCTCTGAGTGACATTATGCCTTGTACCGAACATTTATTACTGCAGGAACTTGATGACGAAATAAAAAGCAGCATACAAAACAAAAGGGTTGGAGTACTCATCTGGACGCAAAAGATATACTGCTTGCACTGATCCGTGACCATTCATCATCTATAAAAACAAAACTCTCGGAGCACTCGTTTTGATTCAAACATAATTCCACTTGAACCGATTAAAGATAAAGTACTGTATGACTAACATTAGCTATATACCGCTTGCAAAAAGACAAGTTCAGATTGCTGTTATTGGGAGACAACCAGAAGTTATATACTGCTAGAGCAGGTCGGAGTACTCGGATGTATTCAAAGACTATATCGATAGAAAAAAGAGGCCAGAGTACGACGTAGCATGCACAGCTACTTTGTTGTTAAATGTTAATTAATCTTACCTTGATATAGTCTTAACACTCTAAAGGTCCAACAATTATGATTAAAATTATCTGAACAGTTGTACTATCAGATTTAATCTACATAATACAAATAATTGTTATATCAGACTTAATGTTATCTGCCAGCATTTAAACATTTTACGTATTTATCTGTCTTATCGAATTCAGACAACATTTAGAGTTTTGCTGGCAAAAATGTAAACCCCCAACATAACCAGACATGTCATAATACAAAAGCAGACAAATCGCAAATATAACGTTCAATCTTAAAACAAATGCCAACTATTTTATTTTACATGTATGCACAATATAACACAGAAAAACTACTATATGTTCTTAAAATTGTAATCCTTTTATTCTGTAAGATTGAACATAACGGAGACCTGATATTACCTTACATAAGCTGGTACCATAAACTGGTTCAAATTAGTGGTGTTAAGAATATAAGTCACTGCAAACAGCGGAAAAGCTTAGGAGTAGATAATGCCAAGGTAGATGGTCTCTGGTGCGATGCCAGATACACTTTAAAAAATACGGTATATGAATGGTGTATTTGTTTTTTTAACGATGAACTGGGTATATAGGTGAATATAGTAACATGGATCATTGCGTCAAAAAAGTACACAATAACAATTTCCGGTATTTTCCAATAATCTAAACCAAACAAAAAGGAAAACATAACCAACTCTTTGCCGATGTGTTATTGTATGAAACTAAATTTCTTCAACGTCTGTATAGACAAGAAGACATCAGAAAAAAGGTCATTTAATTTCACTTTTGTATATATTGATGATGTCCTTTTATTTAACAACCCTCAATTTTTTGAGTGGTTTCCGTTAATATATCCTTCAGAACTTGAAATTAAAGAAACCACAGGAACAGCTTCATCTACATCATTTTTAGACTGACATCTCGAATATAACGCTAATGGTCATCCCAGCACAAGAATTTATTATATTTTATTACAAAATTATAAATTTGTCTCACATATTCAGCAATATTATGGATTTTACTGCATACGGTGTACATATTTCTTAATTAAGTTATGCAAGAGTATACTGATTTTTAACGTCATCGATTTCTTATGGATGGAATTAAAAAGCAAAGTTACAAGAAAAACTACTCGTCCGCGAATTTAATATGTTTTGCTATAAATACCATTTCCATAGTGAAAGATATCTCGTCTGGAAATATGATTGCAGAGTTGAATTCAGAAAATAGCGATTTTAATGAAATAATCAATAGATACACCTATTACTGATTAGTAGTTTATGATATTCAATCATATTCATCAAAACACGCCAACTCACACACTCCATTGTAGTAGTTGTTATATTTTGGGTTGTTGGATCTTTAGTTTGTGGTTTTGGGATTGTCTTTTGACAGGCTTTTTGGGGTATTCGGTTTCGGTATTTCGTTATTTTCGTTTCCTTCAAGCGAGAGGTTTGAAATAACACAACACCGGATTTACCCCATTTCTATGAAATCATGTACCATGCCAGACCATAAACATAAAATCGTCTGTTTAAATTGTATTGTTTATTCAGTACCTTCTATAGAAATTGTTATCAGTAATTAAAAATCTGCTATTCGATCACGAAAAATGAAAATTAAAATTCAATTGATTATTCATAAAAATACAAGGAATTCACAGTCACTTGAACATTAACCTTATTACCTTATTACGCAAGACTTTTTTTAAGGATTTGTAAAGTGTATAAATACATGATTTCCTTTAATCTCAGCTTCCGTTATATTGATGCCTTTCATTCAACAATCTCAATAACGATTTGGCGATATATAGTATCTCATTTATCCAAAAGAGCTTTCGATAATGACAATACAGACACTGGTCCACTGTATTTTGTAATTTACATCTCGTCGTAGGCAGACTTTCTATAAACTTTACGACAAACGGGATGATGTTTACTTTCCAACCGTCAACTTTTTGCAAACTCATTGTTTTGTTTGCTTTAATTGAAGACATTTTACAGTAGAAATCTTTTAGACAAATATGATACATCTGTCTCTTAAATTAGTACAAATGTAGGTTAGTGTAAAATCTTCTTTTACCGTACTTGACTTCCCTTGGAATGACTGCAAGCAAGACGACCGGGTGTTACAACAAGAATAACCTGCTTACTTTTTCTAACTTTGCGAGTTTGTGCTCATTTGACTGTGTGTTGTTTTGTTTTGTTCTTCGTTTGACGTGCCCTATAGTTTTGTATTAGTGTATTTAAATATCGCGATTTGATTGCTCCCTTAGTATTTCTTCGTTTCTTCCTTGACATGTGTGGAGGACGCATTTTTCACAAAATTGTTACTAATAATGCCATGACTATTGTCATGTATTTAAACTTTTATAAACAGGACTTTCTTCAAGAACTACGTTAGACCTTTAACATTCGCTATACAAATACAAATGAAGAGGTTTATATTAAAAATAAATAAATATATTAATAAATAAGATAAAAAATCTAAAATCAAGCGCTAAAAACTTATTCAGTAAACCAGATTCTTTTATTTGTATTTGTATCGTTGCATACTCCTCTAGACTTATATAATTATTTGTTTATGCTGTATCGTCATGTTGCCGATCCGATAGTAAGTGTCTATCTTTACTATCTGTTCTTTAGTTCTTTTAAATTTATTTGTTATAAAAATTATATATCTTTCATGTAGCCTACCTCAATCCGTGACTTAACTGTTGCGAGGCACTGAAAACGGATAGTTATATGAATAAAAAAATGACAACTTGTCCAAAAATATAAATGCAGATATCACTTGAGTTCAAAAAGATTAATTTAGTTCAATAAACAGTTGTCCGAAACAAATTTTGAATATATTGAAAACAATTTTTGTATCCATAGAAATGAACTGATCGGGACATATTACACAATATACATGTAGTTAGCTATTTAAGTATTAAAAATTTATAAATACTCAGAACGTCAATTAATGAAACAAATATTAAAGATTATTGATAGATGACACATTAATAACTTTGATTATCTTAGGTTTGGTGTATTCGATTTATACAGTAAATAATGCGGCGTTTAATATACTTAAACATATATAGAAGACTTACTGATAAACATTGCTGATAAGTCTTATTTCAGGTAGTTTACCACCGTTTAAAAGAAGA
This sequence comes from Limnoperna fortunei, assembly GCA_944474755.1. NCBI lineage: Eukaryota > Metazoa > Mollusca > Bivalvia > Mytilida > Modiolidae > Limnoperna > Limnoperna fortunei. The sequence continues at coordinate 62,408,664 of OX104122.1, read as the reverse complement.
TTTGTTAAACATTACTTCATCAGCTTTGCAGTTTCTGAGACAAAGACATTTACACATATTTCCCATAAAGTCGTATGTTAAGCCCACTTATTTTAAAATTCTGATTGACATAAACATAAACTGTATAGCACACCATCACACAAAAATTACACATTTTTACATCACAAGACAAGTTCGGGAACGAAACATATTACTTACCGAAAGATCCGGGTTTTTTATACACGAAAAAGAAGAAATCTTACAAAGTAAGATAATGGTGATTTAAAGTTTAATTAATCTAAGAGATTTATTTTGTAGCTTTGGCATCATTGATTTGAGATGACATTTTATTGTCTGCTGATTATCAGGTTATCGTCAGTCTAACAATAATATCAATAGTTGTATCGTCAATATATACATTTACTGCCTGCAATTTCCAAACTACAAAAGTATGATTTTATATTTTCAAGATGTAGATGGCCTAGGCTATATTTAGTATAACTTCTTAGCTGTTTTAGCCATAAACATTTGGCTATTTAACATTATTGGTTTGATCACAACTGATTGTGTTTGACAATAAAGGTCGCTATAACCTTAACATTAGGTCATATAATTAAGGGTGTCTATTTTAAAAAGGGAAAATGCATTTTATTCCCTTTTCCATGTAAACCTAAATTGTTACCATTAATCTAATAAGACTGCATAAAACTACTGATGTAATCAAAGTTAATTAAAAAATTATTATATTTTCATACATTTTTCTTTTCTTTTGTACAACATTATTTGGGGAAAGTTCCCGAAAAGTTATCTTGAAAATTCTTGCATGCAAAATAGTTTCCAAAGAAAAACTTTGGTCTTGCAAATTTTCGGGAAAGTTCCCGAATGCAATCGATCATATCACTTCATACAAAATAGTTCCTGTAAAGTTCTACAAAAAACTTTGGTCTTACAAATTTTCGGGATGGTTCCCGAATGGAATCAAACATTTCACTACATACAAAATAGTTTTGAAAAAGTTCCCAAAAAGCCTTGTTCTTACAAATTTTCAAATTTTCGGGAAAGTTCCCGAATGGAATCGAACATATCACTACATTATACTAACATGTTAAAATTCCTGTTTTTCGGTCAAGTTCCCGAAAAGAAGCTTTCTTAGAAAAAATTTGTCATACAAAACTTCGGGCAATTTCCCGAAAGGAACATATCAATACATTACACATTAACAAGTCAACATTCAGAAGTTTCAGTAAAGTTCCAGAAAAGAGATTTCTTGAGAAAAATTTTGTCATACAAAACTTCTGGCAATTTTCTAAATGGAACATCTTAATACAGTATGTAAACACATAAGTTCCAGAATATAGAGATTTTCTTGAAGAAATTTTCATTTAAAATTTTGCGAAAAATTCACAAAAGAAATTACACTACATTACTTGAACATGACAACACACAAAGATATTCCTATAAAGTTTCTGAAAATCATTTTTTAATTAACTTTGACTTTGGGCTTCTTGAAAATTCTGTCATTGACAAGTTTTGGAAAATACTTAAAATATTAACATATCACATGTCAACCTACCAGATAATAAAGGAAAAGTTTCAGAAAAGAAATTTATCGCTATTTTGCAGTATTTTCTTTTTATCTTTGTGTGCGGTATTATTCCATTTCACTCTACAAGCGTGAGATGGGCCCATCTTGGCTCGCTGTCAAGACGTCATTAAGTAAACACTGTGACGTTACAATGTTAAAAACAGCGATAAACAGATTATTTACGTTTTATGAAACTCGATGCATTTTCTCGTCATCTCATCTCAGGGCTTTCGCCCTTCGATGAGATATGGACGAGAAAACGCATCTCGTTTCAAAAACGTAAATAATCTATAATTCCTTGTACATTTTAAAATACAAACTTATTTCTATAAAGTTCTTAACAATTATGCATTTACATTCTACATGTTTTTGAAACAAATAGTTTGGAAATAACTACATAGAAGTCCCCCAAAACAGTAAAAGAAAAATAATGGTATGCAACTTAAATCTCTCTCACATGTATGATATATTTCTGGAAATGTTATTACTTTCAATTTAATGTGCTGTGGTATATTTTAGATACACAATGGTAGTTGGCCATGGGATACACCTGGTCACCTGGTTTAAAAATAAACCGAGATAAAATTTACAACTGACAACAGGCAGCAGCAGACAGATCAAATTGTCGGTACAGAAAACCACTGGCAAAAAAACCCAAACATTTCAAATACAGACTTTACAAAGTCAAAGGGTTTTCAAAACTCAGTTCTAATGAATGTGCAGAAGAAAAGGTAATTGATAGGAATCATGTTCAGGAAAATGCAAAAAATCAATAAATGCACCTTTTTTATACACGTAGTCTGATAAAAAAAATGTAATATGCAGTACAAAGTCTTTTTTTCATCTGCATGTTCAAGCTAATTAACATTGCAGTAATGTAGTGAATGCACATCAACATGTGTAATGTGTACATACATGAGGTATTTGCAGAATATATACAGTAGTCAGTAATAACATATATATATCAAAAATCTAAAAAAAAACTAGACACAAAACTTCCTGGCTATACAATAGAGTATTTGTGTTTCCCTGTAAATGGTTTTCATTATGATGGTCTACACTACAGCATGCTTCAGTCATTTAACATACATTGTACTTCTTTCTACCTCTTATAGTACAGTTTTTATTTTATATCTGAAATCATAAATATTATAATATATAACTGCTTCCGAATTAATAAGGCCTGGAATTCAAGTCTCGGACTTGAGTTCCAGATTTTTCTCAATTACCACGTGGCAACTTCAAAATTCTGAAGTTTTATTGACTAAAACAAAGATTTAATCTCAACTCAGCCAAGAGTTTTGCAGAAATTGAGGTTTGCATATTACCATAGCAGTGTATGTTAATGTTGTACCATTAGACAATTCAAATGTAACTTCCTTCATTTGCTTTGTAAACTAACTAAAATCTATCCACTGATACATTTTAACTGACACCATGTAGCTCCTTTTTGTTTCTTGTTATATGGACGGATACAATAATGTAGCTCCATTTTTCTTATAGACGGAGGTACAAAGATATATAAATTAGAATGTCAAGTGCTATTGCTGCCGTTTCTTGAAACCATATATATGTCTTGCATTTAGTGACATTTGTCGCAGGCAGGTCAAAAACTGTTTCTTGATATTCTGATCAAGCTCAAAATGACTTAATTGTTCATAAATAATACTAGTTTTACATTGATTACTCAAAACTGTTAAAAATAAACTAATAAGACATCTGAAGTCTGATATAATTGAGCAAGTATTGAGTGTCTTCTTTCACTTGCACAAGTACTTTGCCATGGCAATTAAATTAAATGATGCAGAACATGTTGAAGTAATGAAAGCAATACATATATTAAACCACACAATAACCTACTTGAGAAACTCTGTGTTGGTTTATCAGAATTCGGAAAACAATAGATAGGTTCTTAACAATGTTTATGCACATGAATGTTATTTTTCATCTTTTTTGGAATACTGGTAATTGGAATTCTTTGATTTTTGGAAGCTAAGTGGATCCGTGGATGTTGAGTATCGTTTTATTATAATATAAAATTTATTATAATATAAAATACAAAATAAAATCTGTTTATACCGGTAAACTGTTTTGTTTCTTTTTTAAATAAGGAACTGTTAACTGTTGTTCAACCATTAGCTGTTTACTGTTTGCTTAAAAATTGACACTGTTATTAACTGTTTTAATTCACATAAAAGCCCTGTTTGCTGTTAATAGTCAGATAGTCAGAACACTGTAAATTCATTTTATTTATTTGCTGTTTCTACTGTTATCTGTTTTGGGAAAAATAAAAAATTGTTAACCTGTGAATGGACCCACCTCTAGCCCCCCCTCCCCACCCCCATGTACAGCCATTGAGAAGAACCATGCATCCCTAAAACATAAGGACAGATTCACACAAAGTTAAACACTTACAAATACTAATTTTTCCAGCAGACTGTTGTATTATGAGATAAACTACCAACCACTGTCGTTCTGCGGCCTGATCCTGATCATTTCAGACAGGCTTTGAACAATCTAAACATAGCCTAGATATATAGCAAAACATTCATGACTGTTTTTAACTCCTTATCGATTCCATTTCTAATTTTAATTAAATTTCCCTGAAATTTTATTCAATAACATAAACCATTGTTCCTATAGATGTCTTCCTGTCATCTTTAACTTTTATCTTTTTTTTTGCACTGCCACACACCTTCTAGTTATACACAAAAGGGGAATCTAGCAGTATTTATAGATATATGAAATAGAATGCTTTCAACCAATTAGATATCTTGATTTATATTTTAATTTAAAGTCCATTCTTATATTATGGAATTTCTTTGTTCTAATTTAAGTATTAAAAATATAATTTCTTTTAAATCAAAACCATGACAAAATTACAACCTTCAAAGACCTAGAAAATTTACTTATCTCACATGGGAGAGGTAGGTGGGTAACTAATGGTACTATTTTAGGTACAGATTTGTGGGTGGCGATATGAAAATGCGCCCTATGTATATACTTTCAGGAGATATAAAATTGGACCTAATCATATATTTTAATTTCTAAACCAAACCTATTCATAAATTTAATTTATTGTACATTCACATTGACACAACAGTCCATCCTCACAAGTAAGGGTTTCTGTGTCGACATGTGTCCACGAAACCCTGACAAACTTAGCTAGGAAATTCTCGGGCTAGAAGATTTTCATATGACGTCAAACCTTCAAAATATCAACTAATGAAATTGTTTGAAAGAAGCAAGTGTTTGGCAGTAGTCATTCTTACTCATTCTTGAGTGTGAAGAAAACGTAACGCAACTAATAAATAACGCGGTAATAACAACTGATTTTCACATGTTCCATGCAACACATCCGTTTGGTTTATTTACAATCGACATCAGGATATCCCCTAACCAAGTCGTGAATGAAAGCGAGCTTTTGATTGGCTACATTAAGGTATGATGTAGCCAATCGAAATAGTGACTTCTAGCCCGGGAATTTTCTAGCTAAGTTAGTCAGGGTTTCGTGGACATTTACAGTGGACATAGAAACCCTGACTTGTGAGGATGACAACAGTCTAAAAATAAATCCTCATCTTTAATCAACATGTTACACATGTCTTAAGACATAAAATTATTTGTTTTCTTGTCTTTAAGAATTTCTTCTTGTAATTTTCTCACAACAGAAAAATTCAAACATTTCTGTGCATTCCTAGGAACTAATTAACATTCATTTATTATAAATGCATAACAAATGTTTCATCCATGTAGCTATAGGGATTTGGTTTCAGCAAGTGATTTTATTAGAGCACTTAATTTGTTAAGTCACTCTGCTTTCCATGAGAATTTATGAATTCTCCCTCCCCATCGGTTTGGTACAGATAGTACTACATTGTATATAATTGTTTTAAACTTAAAAATACAAAAACAAACACTAAAGTAGTAAATGCTTTAAATTGCAAATAGCTGTAACCAAATAATAAAATTTAATTTATTAAAACAATCACCAGTGATCTACTGAAGAAGCCTTGAAGGCTCTAACAAAGCTAATAAGGTGGCTTCACCCACCACCATGAAATGATCCAATACTATACCACATACAGATACAGACAAAGCATTCAAACAATAACTACTCCTTGACATTATGACAGAATTTCCTTATCCAGCATAATTTTCTGATAAGTTGCAGAATAGATTTTGAAAGTCAATTAATAGACTTGGTTTATTACCTACATGTATAGTTTCTATTGTACACAACATTGTTAGCATATTTTGAGGTCTGGGTTTCCTCCATGTACTCGGACTTCCTCGCCCAATATAAATTGGATGTGGTGATATAGCAGCATAAAAACTGCTGAAAGTGGTGTTAAACACCATTCAAACAAACAAGTCATTTTGAATAGGTTAATTTGCAAACATAATCAATTTACACATAGCTAGATTAAATAATCGAGTAATAATCAGTGATAAAAACTTAACGATTGCATCCACTTTACATATTTTCAGCTATTAAATGCTATTTGTGTTCAATTTATATTTTTTTCCTTTCTCCACCGTTCAGTTGACATTTCTACAATTCTTATTAAAACATTTTAACACTTTTTCGTAATCACGGCATTGTTGACAAAATTGAAATGGTGGAGTGTAGAATTGTAGAAACGTATCGGTAAAAATTTGATCCCAGCTAATGCAATAAAGCATGAAAAAAAACTTGATTCGGATGAATTTTTACCAAATCGATTCAGAAATCACGCACTTCCAGAATTCAAATTTTGACAACAATGCCATGATTACGAATAAAGTGTAAAAATAACGAATAAGGTGTTGTAGAATTATCAGTTAAACTTGAAAGACATTAAAAAGTATGTAGCAATTTAGGGAAACAGTTTAATAGCGTATTATATGCATAAAACCCCCGGGTGTGAATCACTCCCGGCTTGCTCCATTACGAGTAATGCGACCTCTTCGTCCATAAAAAAGAAAAAAAGTAGCTACATTATTGTAGCTATTATGAACTGTATTCATGTATTTACTTTTTAATCCCTTAAAATTCACTGCAAGAGGCAGTCTGTGCTATAAACATTTTTGACTACTTCTTCAAACTTAGACCTGCCAGGTATCACTAGTCCAAACTTTATTTGACTAGTTTGAAAAACAACTACAAGTTAAAAAGTCAAGATTTTGTGCAATTTTTTCCACTTTGTACCCAGGGTGTTGATCTACAGACAAAGATGGCCGCTGTTACTAAAAATAAAACATTGGTGTCAACATACGTTTTTGATCATTATCTCAAAAATTATGATAGCTATAGAGAAAACCGTTACTTCAAATTGATCAGCACATTAAGGTCTACAATATTTGCTGTTAGTGTGAAGTTATGTATTGGCTTCTTGTAGGAGTTATTGCCCTTTAATGACGATTTTTGACAATCTTTTTGGTATTTACAATATAACTTGAAAACTATAAGATCTAGAGTGAAACTGTAATTAGCTAAAATGATCAGTAATAAAGGCCCTACAATTCAATTAACTTTTCTGAAATTGTCAGATTACTCCATTTATGAGATATTGTACTTAAATGGCAATTTTTTATGAAATTTTCCGTTTTTGTCCTGCAACTTAAAAACTATAACAGCTAGAGTAAAACTGTACATAGCAAAAATGATTAGCAATACAAGCCCTACAATTCACCTGATTGGTTTGAAATTATCAGATGACTCCTTATAGGAGTTATTGCCCTTAAATGACATTTTTTTATGAAATTTTTCATTTTTGTCCAGTAACTTCAAAACCATAACAGCTAGAGTGAAATTATAATAGCAAAAATGATCAGCAATAAAAAAACCCTACAATTCACTTAATTAGTCTGAAATTGTCAGATGACTCCTTTTAGGAGTTATTGCCCTTAAATGACAATTTTTCAATGAAATTTTTCATTTTGGCCCTGTAACTTGAAAACTATAGCAGCTAGATTGAAACTGTAAATTGCACAAATGATCAGCTAAGCAAGGCATACAAATTATTGCTAAGTCCAAAATTGCATGATGACTCTTTATAGGAGTTATTGCTCTTTAATTATGAGTAAAACTGTTAATTTCTAAATTACCTTTAAGGACGAGGCCTAAAAAACATTTAATTTTCAGAAATTGTCTGATGGAACCTTATAGGAGTTATTGTACTTAACTAAAATTTTTGAAGAAATGTTTAGTGTTTGCACAGTACCTTAAAAGCTATAACAACTAGATTGAAACTGTAAATTTCAAAAGTTTAAATATAGTTGAAGTCATTTGAGTTTCAGGTAAGCGATTACAGGCTCCTTAGAGCCTCTAGTTTAATTAAAGTACTGGGTGCCGTTTAATAAAGAGATCGTAAGCTTAACGTGCACGTTATCCTATTTAAATTGCATGGGATAACGTGCACTTTAATTAGCGATTGCTTTATGAAACGGCACCCAGGAGTCGAGTTCACAAAAGGTTGTTAGTGTAAAATCTATGGTAAGTGCTGACATCACAATGGATTTCCTTTTGATCTTGCAACACTTACGATAGATTTTCACACTTACGACTTTTCGTGAAACGCACTGCAGGTTTAAAATTAAATTAGTACAGATCCTTTATGTAATCACATTTTTTAAGCTTACTTAGTACCTGAGCAATTTAGTAAAGTCCTAAAGTGAGCTTCTCTTATCACAATTTGATAGTTATATGTGCGCTTTGTTGTTATAAACTTTTAACATTTTCATCTTCTTTTCTAGAACCTATGGGCTCATTTCCATCAAACTTAATATTTAGTTTCCTGAGTCGAAAGGGGATAAAGTTTCTTCAAATGGAGGGCCATACACTTTACAAATGGAAAATTATTAAGAAATCGTTAAATACTATATGTTAAAATAAAAATAAACCCCATATTTTAGGTACTTTTGTGCTAATTTTAATTTCTGAGAATTTCAACAAAAGCCATGATAAAAAGAATTCACATTTGTTCAAATTAATGGCTGTTCCTTCTTCATTGAGGAGATAATAGGAAAATTCAAATATTTATTTGATGAAGTAAACTACTCTGATTTAGTATCTGAGATATTAGATATTAAACACCTTTATATTCTTTTATAATGGCTTCAAAGGGTGAAACAAAATATCTGTCAAAAGATCATGTTTGAGAATATTAAAACATTTCAAAGATCATGTCTATAATCTTAACATAATTCCTGTCATTGAATTCAATGAAATTTGTCAGTAGTAGAGCTGATTTTTTCAGTTGGTATGCCTTTTAGTTTGAAATATCTGGTACATGTTTTTGATTGTATTATTCAAAACAGATAATTGAAACAAGGTGCATGCACTGGTATATGTATATAGAATAAATATAGCAGACCAACTGAAACCTTTCCTGTATAGGAGGCTATACCCACAGTTTAACATTTTGTCCCCACCAGATAATATTTTGTGAGCACAATAATTATTTCATGCAAACAACTTATTTTGTGTGCAACGTAATATTTTTATTTTTTACATGTACACAATTGTTTTGTACAAGAATTAGAATTAAATTATAAGAAATTTATAGCTACATATGCATGTGATATGTTTAAATATCAGGTATTTTGGCATATTTTCAATAAATAAAAACAAAATATATTTTTACAGGTGATTGTAACAGTGAGAAAGAGAAAAAGTGTGGCAAAAGGTTTTTTTAGTAATATGTTTTATTTTTCGATCACTGGGATCAATTATCCACTTTAGTGATTTACTTTTTGAAGGATCCTTTCTTAAAATCTATCGTACGCTTTGTACATTTTAGTCCTATCTCAGTTAACAGAGAGAATTTTAATTACACTGTAATTATTCGAAGAAGAGGGGCTATACTGGTTTATCCCTGTCTGTCCTTCCGTTGGTCCGTAACATAACTTTCGTAACATTTTTGTTCTTACCACAACTACTGAAAATTTTGAAAATATGTGACCTTGCCATATGGTCCTATATTGCGAGTACCGATTTCAGGTCCGTTGCATATTTACTTCCTGTTTACCGACTCAGTCAATTAAATAATGTGAATAGCTGGGATATACTGAGAGAACAGTAGCTCACAGGTTACTAGTTTTAGAATGGATAATCCTTTGCTTTATTTTCAAGCAAAGCTAGCTCACATTTTAAGCATAGGGCCCTAGATAAAATGGGTGTTTACATATTCCTGATGAAAAAATACTTTCGATTGTTGGAATTGTTTTTGTTTTTGTATGTCCTGATTACAAAATTTCAGTAGACATCTTTTCTGTCCGTTTCTATATATACACAGTTACAACATGATGAGACTTCTTCACTGGCAAATTTCGTTAAGGCTGTGCCAAATATTTCATACTTGACCGAAGAGAGATTGAGTGTGGCCATGGCACATTTTCTTGTTGTTTTTTGTTGTTGTTGTTCTTGTTGTTTTGCTTTATGCACTTTGTTACAGATAAGACAGGAACAAAAACAAAGAAGACAAGGGAGGATACCAACAACAAAAAGAAAAAGAAAGGTTATATTCTTGTTATGAATAAAAGGACTATTTTTCAAACTTTTGTGGCAGTACCATTTGATTTTTCTAAGCATTTTTCAAAGGAATTAGTGAAATATTTGTTAAACTATTTGTTTGTAATTTTTGGTGTGCGGACCATTTTTGAGATCTTACTATATATTAATCACTTTCCATATACTGTACATAGCTGCAGCATCGAAAAATATTACTTGCAGTAACTTTCAGTCATGTAGCATTAAATTTTGTGGTTTGAAATATAGCAGTAAGGCAGACAAGGTTGTATTCACATTGATATAGGTTTTTTCTTAACATCTTAAGACAAGAAGTTTTTTGCATTTAATTTTGTGAATTAACACTTTATTAAATATTACATTTAAGGGTAAATTTCCTCAAACAAAAAAAATAGTTGATTAGTTATTTTGTTTTAGAGATCTGTGGCGAACAGTATTTGTCTCACCTGCGATGATAGTTTCTGGAGACGAAACGTATATATGGGAATCCGGTGGGGGTGGTATTAAAATATTTTGCTTGATATCTTTGTAAGCTAAAGCACTAGGTCCATCACATTTGGTCCAATGATGAGTTCTTTCCAATCAGTCTCCTGTCACCTGATCTTGACCTCAATTTCACGGTCCAGTACCTATGTATATAGATTGCTGATGAATTAGTACATGAATGTCTGGTAGGTGTTACATGACCTTGACCTCTTCAGGGTCCAGTGGCTATGTTAAAGTTTTTTGGCTTAGTGCAGTTTCTATGTAACTATGAATGGTAGGATGACAATATTTGGTATATAGGTTGCAGTTGTCACCTGACCTTGACCTCAATTTTACAATGACTACATTTAAGTTTTTGATTTAGGTCAGTTTCTCTGTAACCATGCATTTCATATTTTAAGGAATCTGACCCATAATTTACCACGTGATCATATTTGGTGTCCCGGATGTCAATTGTTTGTCAATGGAGCAGACCTCGGTAATGTTTTGCAAACATCGGAACTACTGTTTGAGCAACTAACTTTTTGTCCTCAAACTGTTAATTTTACTCAAAGTAAAAGAATAAATTTAATTTGTATCATTAATTAGTAATATATTGATTTAATAAAGCTGCATTTTTTGGTCTAAAAATAAATTTCAATGGTGACTTATTATGGGTCGGATACCTTAAATGATGACCATTTGGAGGTTTATACATATTGGCATGAAGTTTTTTTCATAACTGATGCAGAATGCAGGCCAGACATTTTTCTGTGTCCACACCTGTTTATTTTGATCAGATTTTAATTACTATGGAGGTTAAAAAAGTCTGCTTCCACACTCAAAATTATAAGGTCTTCTAAGTCTTAGTTCCGGTCCAAAAAAGTTGTATTGTCTATATGTTGTGTATATTTTCTTTTAATTACAGTGTAGGCACCACCACTGTCACATTTTTTAATATTTTTTTAATCAAGGGTGTAAGTTTTATGTATTTTATTTTATTCTTCACAAATTCTGTACCGAGATTTTTAAAATATAAAAGAAATGCTCCTTTGGGCTTCCATACCAAACTATTTTAAAACTTAAAATACTTGTTGAGTGATTTGGGAATTTTGTTTCAATGTTTCAGACAATTTTTACCTAACATTGTGACAGTTTTGTTATTTTCAACAATCATATGTGTTGTATGACAAAAATTGCATCTTCAAAAGAAAATGTATGAAAGTTATTATTTTGCATTTCCCTACCTATTGTAAGTCTGTAAGAAACATAATGAAATAAGGTAGCCTTTTACTTTTTTCTAATTTTTCTGAATTCTATATGCTGTTTTTAAAACTTATACAAGACACATATGAGTCGGGAACCATTCTGCAACCACTTTTTTCTAATTTGCAAAAAATATTATATATTAGATTAGATTTATTTGGAAAATTTCCAGAAGTGTTAAATGGTACGCTTGTCAAGGGTAGGTTAAATGTTGGATTTTGACTTGCCTGAAACTATTATCTTTACTTAAAATTTGTAGAAATGTAGTGATACATTTGACAAGATTAATTCATGTACTTTCCGAGTGTTTTAAATGTTATGATTGTCAAGAGTCAGCAAAGCCTTGGATTTAGATTTGCTTCTGGAACTTTCCTAAAAAACGATTTTTTTCTTAAAATGTTGTAGAAAAATTAGTGATTTATTTGATAAAATTTTTTGGGATATTTCTCGAAACATTTTAAATGGTATGATTGTCAAGAGTAAGAAAACTGTTAGATTTTGACTTGTTTCGGGAACTTTCCCGAAAATTTTTTTTTCTGTTTAACGTTTTGTAGAAATGTACATGTAATGATATATTTGTTAGGATTCTTTCGGGAATTTTCCCGAAACATTTTAAATGGTATGATTATCAAGAGGAAGCAAACTGTTGGACTTTGACTTGTTTCGGGATTTTTCCCGAAACTATTTATTCTTAAAATTTTGTAGAAATGTAGCGATATATTTGATAAGATTTTTCAGGATATTTCACGAAACATTTTAAATGGGAGGATTGTCAAGAGTAAGCAAACTGTTGGATTTGACTTGTTTTGGGATTTTTCCCGAAACATTTTATTCTTAAAATTTTGTAGAAATGTAGCGATATATTTGGAAAGATTTTTCGGATTTTTCCCGAAACATTTTAAATGGTATGATTGTAAAGAGTAGGCAAACTATTTGATTTTTACAGGTTTCGAGGACTTTCCGGAAACATTTTTTTGCGCTTAAAATTTTGTAGAAAGGTAGTAATATATTTGATAAGATTTTTGGGGATATTTCCCGAAACATTTTTTTCTCTTTAAAATTTTATAGAAATGAAGTGATATATGTGATAAGATTTTTCGGGATATTTCCCGAAACATTTTAAATTGTATGATTCTCAAGAGTAAGCAAACTTTCAGATTTTTACTTGTTTCGGGAACTTTCCCGAAATTGTGCAAATGTACACATTTTATAAAGTGAGCTTGTATTTAGTGTTTATGATGTGAAATGTTGTATATATATATATTTGTTTGATGAATAAAAGTTAAACATGGCTACAGTTTTTGCAGTATTATAAAATAAATGCTTATAGTTGAGTTTTACACGGAAAGGTGAATAAAATGCATTTTACCTTTTTAAAATAGACAGCCTTAATTATAGTTTATGTGCATTTACAGACTGTAAATAGTCAAGCCACAATTGTTAAGACATAAACTTTATTATTAAATAACTAGAAAACCATCAAGAACATTACATAATTTATTTAAAACCGATTAACTCAAATGGTACATATAAACACGATTGCAAGAGCTGACTTACGAAAATGTCTGACCTTGGCGCCATAAAAACTCATCCTTGATAAAACACTAATTAAACACCGTCGAGTTAAAAGTCAAGATCAGGAAAGAGACTTAAGTTTCCATAGTACTTACTTAAATATATGAACGTCACTTGTGTTGTTTATAATTAACACTATGATAGTAACAAAGCATATAAGCAGGCATTAAAACACCCTTATACCATATTGTCCATGAATCTAAATGTCAAAAATATATTAAAGTAATCGATTCGTCATAAATAATGCACAACCAATCATGTCTTCACCTACAGTTGTTATTTATAAATATATAAGATAATATGTATCTTATATACATCGTGTTATCTCTGTTTAGGAATATGGGTAAATATATATTTGAAATGGTTAATAGCGAGCGAAGAGCGTTGAGCTCTACGGCAATTACGTGTCATGTGATCAAAATGAAATCACGTGATCAAAATCTGCTTAATGCTGCTATTGATTTTTTTCGTCCGGAAGTTTATATCGTCAAAAAACTGTAACAAAGTGAATGAAGAAGTATACTAAAATTAATTTTAAAGGAAGACTTAAAAATAATGTTGACATCGAAAAAAATTAAAAGTTATATTTAAAAATAACAACAAAAATTTCATACTATTTTTTGCAATCTCTAAATCGAAATTTAAAAGCTGACAATCATATTACATTTCATGTGACGTCACCATTAAAAGAAAGACGTCACGCGACCACTGTAATTTAGAGGCACTTTAAGGGTGTTCGGAAGTAACGTCAATTTCCTACTTGCGGTAAACAAGATTTATCTCCCATTTGCAGAGTTATCTGTTCTTTAGAGCAGGTACTTTATAGTACCTACTGTGGGTAAAAAATGGTTTTTCTACAATACTTTTTTTATTCACATATAGCAAAGCATCCGGTTAAATTTATTATGATGTGCAAACTAATTCTGCAGTTTTTTTAGTTGTACTGGAAGAGTCGGTCCACAGACATTATTTAAAAAAAAATTAAAATGTGATTTTTCCCTATCTGTTCAATACTAAATACCTGCTGTTATGAAAGACAACTCTTGAAAATGGGAAGTAACTATTGTATTCCGAAAATATGGAATTATAAAAAGCACATTATATATTAATAATAAAGGACTATATTGTCTGTGCTCGCATTTTGGCAATGCATACTCCATATTAGTAATGTACAGTACATCGTCCAATATGTCATGATATTGTACGATTCGATATTGCACTTAAAATCCGTATTAAACGAGAGGCCGCAGTCAGTTGAGAAAGATTAATTGACCCCAAAATATTAAGAATAGCATTAGATTGCATCTATTGTATTGTAAATACTGAAAGGAAATTAATGTTTTCTTTAAAAAGAGTCTGCTATGCTTATGTTTCCTTTTAACATTAAATGAATTACAAGCACAGTTTAACCCTAAATGACATGTTTTGTGCTCGTCTGAAAAGTGCTGATATTTTGAAGCAAAATTAATCATCTGTCTTGCCGCCATTCACTCGTCTTACCAAATGAAAGGATTTTTGCAAAAGCGAGCACGTTCTAGAAAGGAAACACATAGCAAAAAAAAAATTACTTAACCATCATATTCCAATGCTATATCATTAAACTGAACACAGATTTTCGATAAAAATTCATTGCCAGTTTTTTCGGTCTTACTTTGTTGTTAAATTTGAAACCGCGACTGCCTTGGAAATGTACGCTTTGCATTAGCTTTTTATTCATTTCCTTACTCATTCATCAAAGAAGATACCTCACAAAATTTACTCAATTTTATCGTCTGGTCCTTTGGAATCATTAGTGTAATTCATGTAGCACTTAAGACAACGTTTAGTATAGAATTCACTTTCTATGTCATCCTCTGTATACCCGCTGAATACTGTATAGAAAAAACCAAGTTTATTCTTTGGTATAAAACGAATTGCCATAAAGGTAATCATGTCTTCACATAAACGCTCACAGTCCCTCAAAGATTTCGTTTGTTCAGCATTCAACATGTATTAATTCATTCATTTCATTCCGTCGAATTTTTAACAAAGCATTTTATATCTGTAATATATTATTGTACGGTAAACACGTATCCACTTATACTTATGTGAGACCACTTTGTAGTGTTTGGTGTTTTATAAAAAGAATAGAGTAAAACAAATAATTTTACAAATTAATTGATCAGTAGAAGGCAATCAAAACCTAAGAAAATAAAACATAACATCAACGACGATTCAATAGCATAAAATATTAGTTTAGTACCGTCATATAAAATATATGGATGTCTTACAAATATAACATTGAGAACCGTGCGAAAACAGAAGTGGAACCGCTTGTGAATTGATTTGATTAAACAAAGTCATTAATTTAATTGTTTACTTTACCTCTATGTATAGTAGTGATTTGGATTACCGTGGTTTCATTTTTATTCGTGGGGACCAATTTTCGTCGTTTTCGTGGGTGGGGAGAAACCACGAAATTAACAATTCAACGAATAATGACCTCCAGAAATCTATAATGACGGTAAGCCGACATGAGAACCTGCTTTGGGACGGTTGTTACCTGGATAATGACGACTGATGTTCAAGGTGCATCGTTATATTAATGTTTTCGATAGATATGAAAATTTTGCATTACGAACATCTTTATTGTGTTTATGACACTAAACAGAAATAAAATTGATAAAAACACATCGTTGTTATTTTTAATTGCGTAATCCCGTCAGTAATGAACGTACTTCCTGTTGTGCCTTTTCGTTGTAAAGTGTTTATGTATACACAAATATTAAAGTAACTTTCTTTATTGAAATAACGATCGATAAAGCAATCTATTTTTTAACACCTTTTATACTGATTTCTATCTTTAAATAAACACTAATTATATCATCAATTTTATTGTCAAAAAACAAACTTAATCTTTGCCCCAGGGAATGTACGACGGATGTACAATGAACTGTTTATTTAGATTTGTTTATTAATTATGTTTACGATACTAATCAAATTCTTTTCAATCTTTATTACTGCATGTTCCTTTAAAAATAAAACGGTGAAAATGTCGCCGCTTTCCACTACAATACCGTAAATGTCTATGAAATCCCGTGATCAGAATTACAATTGTCACCTCCCGAGAGCGATTATGTCTTGAAAATGACGTATTAGAAAGTGTACAGACTAACACTGTTTGTGATGTTTGTGAAAACGGACATTTTGTAAGCAATTCCCCTATCTTTCATTTTTTAATTATTTCGATTCCGCGAACACGAATTTAAGAATCAAACGAAATGTTTTTTTCCTCCAACCACGAAAATTGATACCCACGAAAATAAATGAAACCACAGTAAGTGATGTAAAAAAAACCCGGATGTATGATTGCTGACAATGCGGTTTTGAATGTAGCCTACCTTTACGATAATTTAAAACTTTTCATCAAATCAGTACACTTTATCTTACTCTAAAAGTCTGTGTTCTTAGCTGATGTTTTTGCTGTACTAGAGATAATTTAAAATAATCTCAATAAGTTTTTCATGACAATTGCGAGATTATCCCCCCTGCACGTTTAAAAGAAGATACTGGATCTATTTTTGACTTGTTCTTTCCATAGTCGTAAAATGTGTTCTCCTACAGGTGTAACAGTAGTAAATTTTGGTAATTTTTAAAACAATTTAGTATTTACATTCACATAATTAGAAATTGCATGTACAAGTGGGAGCGTCTTAAAATGTTCTAACTAGTGAAATAGGAATTAGTCACAGATATATATGGCATATATTTTTTTGATGTAAAGTTTTTTTATAATTTCCAAATCCAGGTAAGTGCTGAGGAATGTTATTAAGGTATTGCACATCACATAAATACTAGTATTTACGACTTAATCCCAAAAAATTACTACTGTTCCGCATCTGGAGTCAGTTGTTTTACTATATAATTTTCCACTCTTATGCTGATTTTAGTCAAACAAACTATAATCAACAGTTACATAATTTTAAGTAGTTTGTATTCATTTGTCAACAAATTAACAGCACATAGTTTACACTTCACCGATACAGATTAGTGAGGGCGAGTAATCAGATTACTGACATTCCATTAACCCTGTTCTTGAGTTTGATTTGAGGTTGATGCCTACGATATTTATATTTCAATCTTCTAGCTACTTATCCTTGCAAAAATTAAAACCTACTTGCTACAACGTCTTACACAGCTGGGCAAATATACACGAAACATCACAGGCACAAATTTGCTTTAATATTCGATTAGATATGACAGTTAACAAGTAATCAGTTACAATTTGTGAAGTTAACTATAACCAGTAAAGGTAAAATGGTCTTGGTAACTTGCAAAGAAATCCATGTGACCAACTTGAATAATATCACCTATCAAATTACTATTACAGAACATAATGATACTTTTTGACATTATAAACATTAAGATAACGTGATCCTGCATTTAGGTTCTAAAATCCTTTACAAAACGTCATTCTGACTAAAAGGCTAATCAAATAAAGGTCTGGTTACATCTAACTATAGCTACATCTATTTGTCATGTCTGCAATGAATATTTCAGATCTTCCACTAAACTCGTGATATTTGTGGTATATCGGATGCGACAGTTAATTGTATTGTAAAAATACACCTACAACGTGTATATTATATCTGTTATAAATATCTCTGGTTATATAACAAGCTTTGTTTATGATGAGAAACAGTTAGATACCGATTGAAAATTACAAAGTGATTTTAAGGCACAAAACCCATGTGAGACAGCCGATCCAACTGATATCAATTAACAAATTTGACTACAAGTTCCCTAAATTTGGCATGCAATGATAAATTCACATTTCGCTATTTGATGATGTTTTGTCCATCAACAATGCTAACTTTACCTCTCATTGCATTCAATTTACCCTAGCGAGCTTGAAATTAAAGACACCAATAATACACTAAGATCAGCTTCTTACCTAGACCTTCTTCTAGAAATCTAATAGGGAAATCTATATACTAGACTCTACGATAAACATGATAACTTCAACTTTACAAATTGTCAACTTCTTGATCATCAACATCAATATTTCAGCAGCTCCAGCGTATGCTGTGTACATTTCACAACTTAAACGTTATTCTAGATCCTGCCATCAGTATTCTTATTTTCTAGGCTGCTCACTATTGTTGAATACTAAACTACCCAAACAAGGGTTTGTTGTACGTAGGTTAATGTTATCCCTTCAGACGTTATATGCTCGTCACCATGACTTACTTTATCGTTTTGGGGAAATAAACCTCTCAAATGCGATCAGACATTTTTGTTGAGTAATCTTTCCTTGATTGGTCGTTTTGTAGCATGACCATGAGTAACTTGACGGGTGCCTAATTAGGGGCAGGCACTGCTTACTCGTCCGGAGCACCTGAGTGAACCCATGTTTTTTATTGAGTTGTTGTGTTTGGCATTGTATATGTACAACCGGATTTGTAATTGTCCCTTGACATTCGACTCTTGTTTTTCGGTCGGTTTTCTGTGCTATTTAAAAACATTTTCCGCTATTATGCTATGTGAAACTAAGTCCCGTGGGAGAGGCTATTTGAAATTTTTGATAGTCATATAAACATAACTTCTGCTATGCAGGCCATAACCACTATAAATTTTGGTTTAATATATCGCTGGCTTTAGACAGAAAAATTTCCCCTATAGGTCCGATGTAAAACTTTTGTATGGCGGTGTCAGACATTTTGGATTAAAAAAACATAAACTTTAAAAGATCACCAATTGCCCATTGTTACAACGTTTGGTTTCAATTAGCAGTATTTTAAGGGTACAATTTGACATAAAATGTACAGACGACAACGACGCTGACGACTGATGCAAGTTTATGTAAAACGCCCACTAATGAAACGGTAATTAAGATAGAAGAGAACGAAGACCACAGAAAGAAACTATATGTATTTATCAATTTTTCCTTTTCACCACTAAGTAAAATATTTGTCTTTACAGGGAAAAGTAAACATGAAAAGTTCTGAAACTTAGGATAACGATAATTAATTCATCAATTAAAATTATGTTATCGCATTGTCATCCTTAATAATGTTATATTTACAAGCGTTAGAGCCATGCCATTGCAGTTGGCATGTCTCCAAAGGCATCACAAGCCTAGTAATTACACTTCAGTGTTGTTAAGAATATTATAGATAACTGTTGTCTGAATTTATTCTTAAAATTTCGAAATTTCCAACTGTAGATTGCATTCCCTGGATTAAGTATAACTACTCGTGATAACAGCTATAAAATATAAATATTTAACCTTATAATATTGTTATTTGTAGTTCCACTCTTTAGATGCTTGAAATAAAGGTCGCTTCTTGATTTGATAAAGCTCGCCAGAGGCGAAAAATATATTTAGGATCTTTTTGACAATCTAATTGTTATCACCACCATTAATCAATGTTGTGCATCTATAGACAGACGAAATCTACACCAAATTGTATTATTTATAGCGAAGTAGGAAGGTTTCCTATATTATTTACAGTTAAAGTTCTGATGTCGATAACTTTATAAATTTCGTTATGCTAATTTTGTTAATAACGATGATGAATGCAAATGGTTAATGTTTAAAATGAGCATATTGATAATTGTAGTTTATCAAACGTTTGGATACTCCAGGATTATTATTCTCAGGCATGGATAGAAAAATGTGTAGAATTAAGACTAAAGGACCAATTTATTCAAGACAGGTCTTCGACATTTTCAATTTTCAATTCACATAAAACAACATGTTATATAATGCTTAAAAATAGCTTTAGTTGTTAGATATTCATCACCATTATCTGCATATTGATCCCACCGTTTACCCATTGAAACAGGCATTTGGCGGAAAATACCACCTCGAAATGTACAACTGTGCAGTTTCTGTAACCTTAATGAAATCGGTAATGATTACATTTACATTTTAGTATGTAACTTTTTTTAGTACCGATAGGTACAAACTCTTGCCAAATTATTGTAATACAGTTGCAAATACTTAAAAATGTAATCAGCTATTTTGTTTAACAGATGTTACTGTAGAAATATTATCGAAATTTATAAGAATTGTGTTATCAAATATCGTGCCTCCTGGTTAGTGAGCTATTTATTGGTATTTGCTCACATATTTAATATTGTATTAATATTATTACATAATTTCTCTGTAACTTGTAAGTTTATGAGAATAAAATATATTATTAGTATTAGCCCTGTCCCAATTGTTTTGACATAACACTGATAATTATATGCACACAAGCAAAACAGTTCTTCGACATCACTCGTTCTAGTCTAAACTAGAGGCAGTTATTATTATGATTAAATATGTTGAGTGTCAATAGAGAAATAGCATTAAGCTCTGGTAAGTAAGTCGACGGTAGGCAATTAAATTTCTCTTTACCTTGGTAACTGATGTGTGATATTTTTGGAATAGTAATTTTAAAAGATGTTGTCTCTTTTTTGCAGTACAATAAAACACACACTGACTGGATATATAGTCTTAGAATAGTAAGTATATGCTAACCTCTGATAAATCTATTCCCATCGGCTTAGCCTCGGGTACTTGTTGCATCTCGGGGAAAAATAAGCTTACTATTCCCCCATTACAACTCACTAAGTATGTTTGTCAATATCCGGATTAATTATTGTCCTTTGATTCTGCTATCGTTGTTCCGTCAGTTTCCTTGCTATTGTTTATCTAGATCATCATGTATTGTTAACCGACACAGCAGATAACATTTAATATTAAAACACTCTTTACTAATGCGTTCAAAATTGCAAGGTTAAAAAAAAATAAATTTAAAAAATAATAAATGAAAAATAAGACACTAACAAGCATGTATATTTTAAAACTCTGTTTTCCTAAGATTTAAACATGTATTTGTTTTTTGTAAATAAATAAAGTTATTTGTATTGTTTATTGTTTTGTAAACCAGCCCTATTTAGGAAACAATTTATCAGCTGCATAACATATCATAAATCTAGTAGGGTCTTGCATTCAAGATAAACGCCAACCAGAGATCCAAATCAGAGTAAATACTTACAGGTAACGTTTCACATGTGATTTAGCCATAATTCTTGTCTACCTTATAAAGGATGGTATTAGTTGTATTATTTATCATACAAATAATAACTGAATGCTTCCTTTCAAAAAACCTAAATTATAAAAATACCTCAAATGACCGAAAAACGTTTTGATTGGCGGTCTATTTTTAAGTAACATGATTATTACCCCATCTCTGGTCGTCCTTGAAGACAGGACTAAAACACGTTGTAAAAACTAAACAATTACTATTAACATTACTTAAACATAATATTCCGCTCCATTATCATTAAACTTTAGGCAGATTTTTGCCGAAAATTCGTTGCCAGGATTTTTCTTCGGACTTACTTTGTTGTTGAATTTAAAGCACCGGTTTCCGTGAAAATGTACGGCTTTGCAATCGTCGTTTTTCATACATTTTCCTTCACATTCATCAAATGAAGAGACTTCCCAAACTGACTTAATTTCATCGTGTGGTCCTGTGGCATCCTTGGTTGAATCCATGCAACAAATAACACAATGTTTAATAGAAAATTCACTGTTTATTTCATCCTCTGTATACTCCTGATTGCTATATAGAAAACAAAATTATTCTTCGGAATAAAACGTACTGCCATACAGGTAATCATGTCAACACACAAATGTTCACAGTCGCTAAAAGATTTTGTTAGTTCAACCTTCAAAACATATTTATCTAATCCTGTCATTCCGTTGATTTTTTCAGTATAGCACTATAAATCTGTAAGACATTAATGTAATGCAATAAATGAAAACATTTACACTAAAGGAAAACTTTTTTATATTAAATTAACTTTATGGATGTCATATAGATATAAGAAGCTGATTTTTGAATGAAGCAGACTTGACATTTGATTAGGTACATGCATGACATGACAGGTTAGCCAGAATTAAAAGAGAAAGACACCCGTGGATTTGGAAGGAAGTAATGACAAAACATTAACTCGATATAAGCTGTGCGTACAACAATTTTTATGCTGATAAGATTAAAGTTCTAATTCCAATTCTATATTTGTTGTACATCAGTGCACACAATCTTTTACTTAAAATTCATTCTATCTAAATTTGTTTTTGATATTTGAAATAAATTGGGCGACTACAGTTTCGAGAGTCTGTTTTCATATGACATCGACAACATGTACCGGTATTTTAAAGTGCTCGTTAAGTACAATATGTTTTGGGGTTGTATAAACCTGTTATAAATTATCTCAATCAATCTGCACGTTTCTTTTAATGAATGAGAAACTGTCTGATATATTTAAGAAACTGAAGCACAATAACTGTAAAAACAATATTTTTGTGAGAAAGCCAAGCAAAGTATTATGATGAAACAGAGTAACCAAGGTTTACTCATTACTATTTTCAATATGTCTGTCATCTGATAAATCTGGGGTAGGAACAATATATCAGAAACACATACAGAAAAAACCCTGATCAAAAGAATAAATAGATTCCCGAAATAATTAAACAGTCTCAGGTTGCAGAATAAAAACAATATCCCAATATTGACTGAACATATGAAAGTTTATTTTCGCTGAAAAAAACAGACAATCTAATTATGAACCAGAGATCCCAATAGAATTTATCGTTACAGGTAATGTTTCACAGGTGCTCTAGCTCAGTGTGATCAAAGCCTTAGACAAAAGCAAGAAACTTTTCTTTACCTGATGAAGGATTTGTCTGTCGTATTGTTTGTTTATGAAAATAGTAAACAGAATGCTTCCTTCTAAAAGTATTTATAATGCGTGCTTAACTCAAAAGACTGACAACTGTTTGTCGAATAGTGCAGTATCTGTTAAATAACATTAAGGGGATGCAGGACACCTTCCACTATTTGCTGTGAAAATCTTAAACTCCAATTGACATTTATGGTAAAATTAATTAAGAAATAATTCATGGATACCATACTTTATTGTCGTTTTAACATGGGTGGGCATCCGATAATTTTTTAATAGCAAACAGAAGATCCTCAGCGATAACCGGGAAAGAGAAAGAACGTGCTAAAGGGAAGATTTTTGCTGCAATGTTTAGAATGGTAGCTGCTTAGTAATGCTTGTCAGAGCTATACAGTATAGGCCAGTCGTGTTTAAAGAAATGTAGGACATTATCCCTACTATTCAATCCAATTTATCTTTATATCATCATTGAACCTAAAACAAGACAGTGGATTTTGAAGTGAGGAGTTAGTTTTTCTTCGTCATTTGGAATAAAATCGTGTCGTTGTAGTGCTTATAGCTGATCCATGAATTTGATAATTTTGACTTTTGAAAGTGAAGTTTCAACACAAATTCGAGTAGCTGAATTAGCCATTCAGTGGGAGGATGTTGAATCTGTTATGCAGTTGTAATGTGGACTAGTGGCGTACAGTAATGTGATCCGAAGATTATGTACGGTGTATTCGGAACTTCTATTATTTCATGGAGATATATATTAAAAAGTTATTTAAGTGCAGTACAACATCATTAAAATATGTTATAACATCAGGTTATGGTAAAATGTGCCAAGGATTCCGAAATTCCACTTTATCTCAAATTAAAAGTTCTCTGACGTCCCACGCTCCAAAATTTGAGAATAAAAAAGCACTATGACTACGTCATACTAATATTGGCATTGTGCTAGTACATTTGTCCAATTAAGCCAACACTTTTGAGATTGTGACAACTCTCCGTGACAACATGTCAAGATTTTATTCTTTTTATTCTTCACTTTTTTGCATATTGTGATACAGATATTAAGGACATGCGAGCGACTTAAAATAATAAAAATTTTCAGTTTTATATTACATAGTATATTCTGTACTGTACTTAAATGTTGTATCGTTGCAGTGATTTTTCGTTTTGTAATTTTCAAAAGAGTAAGAGTATATATTTAGACAATGTTTATCAGTGATGATGTTCTTGTATTTGGTGGTTTTTTGCATGCTATTTATAAAAAAGACCTTCAGAAAAATGACACCACAAGCACTAATAGTTCTGGTTGATATTTGTATATACAACTTGAATAAATATTCAAAAAGGGTTTTCTACAAAAAAAACTACGAAAACATGACTTTCCAATCCAATCGTAACTTTTCCTTCTTGTGCAGCAACATTATGACGGAAACTGCAAACTCAGTTTTGTTGCTTACATGTTGCTTTCTTAATTAAAGAAATTTTATGGAAAACATCATGTACTTGTAGACAAATACGCTCTCACACGAGTACAGATGTAGGTTTGTCTTTCTTTACCGGAATGCCATTCCTGTGCAAGACGGGTGTGTGTTGTAACAATAGTAACTGCTTACTCTTTAATGGATTAATGGTTACTTACCTCGTCGGCATGTGTTTGAACGTTTATAATATATATCATGTTTTGTCGCTAAAAGGCGAAATTCAGTTTTTTTGCCATATAATTTAATGTGTAAATTTTAGACTAAACCAAAAAGCTAAAGGCGGTCGCTCACCTAAATGAAAAATATTTTACTTAAACTGATTGGCCGATACCATAAACTGATTAAGGGTAATAGGAAATCCAACTTTTAGATACGATAAGACTATCTCATCTAGGAATTGGCTTTCAGTAGGTGTCATCAGTGTACAAGAAAAAACTTGTTGGATTTTATTTTCACACTAGTTAATTTGCACGTTTCGTTTCTTAGTATTTAAATGTTTAAAATATACTATGATCTTTTACCATTTTTTTAATTCTCACCACATCTTAAATGCACAGGCAATTTCGTACAGTCTTTCGTAAAGTTATTAGTAAAAACTGAACTAATTTCAAATTCAAAGTTTACTGGCTGAAATCTCAATTTTGTTTAATCTTACGGCTTTCTAATGTGTAGATGGCCCTGTCTGAAATCAGTATAAAGGTAATAACTAAATTCGAACACCAATATATATTTTAGTGATAAAAGCTACCCTAAGTCATAAATGTGTAGCCTTCTGAAATGTTTGTTTGGACTGTCAATGATTAGGTGCTTTGAAATAAAGACTGCATTTAAATTGGACGAAATGTGCATGTGGCGTAAAATAACCTTAGTATTTTTGACGACATTTCAGCCCCAATTTATTAGTAATAGTTTTTTAATTAAAAATATGAAGGACTAATTTTGTGCATAACAGACAGTACATAGTCAAGCCACAATTATTTAGACATAACTTTAATAAACAGATAATAACATGAAAACCAACAGAAAGATTAAATAAAGTATTCAAGAACTGTTAAACGCAAACAATACAGATATAAAAGATAGCAAGAATTGACACAGGAAAAGGTGAGAAAAAGTTTTAAATAGAGCTAATTATGGTAACGATTATATTTCTTAAAATTGATAAAATTATAAAGAAATATTCTTAGGTAGCATATTTCTAATATTGTGAAACTAGCCTTAAAAAAGTCAACCATAGGAAATTTTATAGACATGTAGTAGCAATAAAACTGAGTTATAACACATACCGGTTAAGTCTTAATAGAAATCGCAACAGACTATGTTCAAACTACTAAATGAGACATAGAAGAACAATTAATTGTATATGAAATGACTATATAATTATACTTTTTATTACCATTAAAATAAATGCTTATATTTACTTTTCTTTGTTGCAAAACCCTTTACAGTTGCTTTGCTTTAACATAAAACCTGTACTCGTGTCGTTTGTGATTAACATTATTATAACGACAAAACATACATGTTTAGACAACATTAAGAGACTTACTTTTACCAAATATGTGTTTATAAATCCAAATGTCAAAGAAAAAGAAATTGATGCATTAAAATTAAGGCACTAACAAATACGTCATCTTCATTCTGTGTCTTTCAGTAGCAGTGTTCCACTAAGGTTTATATTTGTTATCTGTAAATAAATAAGGTTACTATATATTTCTTGTTGTATCTTCAAAGTTTAGTAAGTAATATTTAGGGAAAAAGCACGTAATCTTTCACTGGGTAATATATTATAATTATCAAATACTCTAATTCAGTAAGTGCACTCAAAGAAAATGTAATCAGAAACATCGGGAGTATCGTTCAAGATAATACTAGTTAAGTGATATGTCTCAAAGTGTAAGATCACTATTGATTTTAGCCTCTTTGGCTATATTAGGTTTGATTATTTTAACTTTTCTTGGACAATGCACCTTCGTTTCAAATAAAGCGACCCTTCGTCCAATAAAAATACGTTCCGCGTCAGCTTTCTAATAAAATTTCATTGTTACTATCATTGCATATAAAGACACACACTTGAACGGAGGTTCATACAGTCGTAAAAGTTACCTTCACGTCCTGAATATAGCTAAAATATTGCTTGCTCGACGTAAAAGAACAATCAATCAATCAATAAAGTTCAGTCGAAAAAGTTTATGTCCTTGTTTACTGACTCCCAAAATTTTCATTTTTAATTATCGTGTGATTATAACCTTTAAAACTGTATCCTCAAGTTTCCTGAAGTACTCAACTTTCCAAAAATATCAAATTCATTTTTTTTACTTAACAATTTTATTGCACTTTAAAGCTGTTGAACAATTTAAAAGGCTCACAGCTGTTTAGCAATGCATCCCTGTTAACATTAGTTACTATACAACCAGGGAGATTGTCTACTAAATAATGCAGAAAATAAACTATGTTAGTATATCACAATGATTATTACAAAGTTGCTAGAAAGATTAAGATATAGAGTAATCTAATTTAAAATAATTATTATCACTGTCACATGTACGATATAATGGTAATGGGACAACAATTATAGATGTACGTGTCTAAGAAAGTTTGCTAATTAGTGACAAATATTTACAATAATAAAGAGATACAGTGCAACTGTGTATGTTCAAAAACACAATCTCATACAGATGTGAACAGATCAATACATGCTGAACTCTTTTTATAATTGGTTTACAATTCTTCTTTAGAAAAGAATGAATTTCACAAAATCTCTGAACTAAAAAATTGAATATATGTTAACACTTTTTTCTCTGTTATTTGAAATACAATAACTTTTATATATTAAGTAAAAAATCAATACAATTAGTACGTTTAAATCATAATAGTCTGTTTCCTGTATTTTGTAGCCTAATACTAAGGATCTTAAAGAAAGAATATGTTCACCAATGCCTAACTTTTCAAGCAGCGGTTTTATCTGTACAAAATAATCTGTATTATATATACAATCTAGAAAGAGATGTTTGTAATCTTCTTTTACCATACAGTGATTACATATGTTATTTGTTGTAATTTTCCAATTATAGAGCAAATCATTACAAGGAATTAAGAAATGTATTAATTTCCATTTAAGTATTTTAAGTCTGTTGTCTTTCAAGGATGTAAACGTGAACTTATCATGTTTTGAAAACTAAAAATATCAGTACCTGTGAAGACTTTTTCCCACTTGCTAACTAATTAGTTTACCACAGTTTTCCATAGCTAAAATGCCTTCATATATACGTTTTTCACTTCTTTTCATAAGGCCTAAATAATTACCAAAATATAAGGGTATTATTTTTATATGAATATTGCTTTTTGTTGAGTTATTTGATTTTAGAAAATCTTTACTGTTATTTGGCATTGCATTTTTTATTTGAGAAAATTTCCTTATCCAGTTAGTTTTTTTAGATAATTTTGAGAGAACAACTGTTTCTGAAATATTTCCTTTTTGATCTATTATGTCATTGATATGGCAAATGTCATCTTTAATCCAGTGATCAAAGGTAACAGGTTTGTAATTAAATTTTATAAACTGGCTTCCCCAAATGTATTGTTTTCTGATATGTAGAAATGTTTTGGGAAATTTGTCTTTTCCTCTCCCAACTAATATCCATGATTTGATAAGCATTTGATAAAATTCAGGGGTTTTATCTAGAATATTTTTATTTGAAGTGTTTATATTTCCAATGCTCATTTTGAATGTGCTAAGGTCTGTACCAAATTTATTTAGATAAAACTGTGGGAGTACCACCCAGTTCGCATCTGTTTCCATACATATCTTTTTAATCCATTTTATATGTAGGGATTTTATGAAAGCATCAATATCTATCATGTTTAGTCGACCATGGAAGTGTGGTTTAGAAAGGACGGACCATTTCAATCTATCCTTTTTCGCATCCCAGAGGAAGCTATAAATTATGTCCTTAAATTTTTGTATATAATTTTTTGTTTTTGGTATGAATGTGTTTGTAGCGACGTATGTTATATTTGGTAGGATTAAAGTTTTATTGTCATTATTTAACCTATTAGACTTAAATTTATCTTCTTCCAACTGTTAATCAAGTTTGAACATTTATTCAAGATTTAGGTTATATTTAAAATTTGACATTCGGTATAATTTTGACCAAAGTACATGTCAAGGGCTTTTACTGGTTTATCTGTCCAATTAACTTTTTAAAATTTGTCTCTTGAGCTTTTTAATTTACCTAACCAAATCCCTTCTGATTTACTTCTATTAAGTTTTAGGCCAGATATGGTTCCAAATTGCTCTATAATACTTACAGCCAAAGAAATTTCTTTAGATTGCAGAAATAGTGTTGTATCATCAGCAAACTGACAAATTTTTAGAGTGTGAGTTTTTCCATCCAGTGTAACGTGGATGTCTTTTAATTTTTTATTCTCCCTAAGACGAATCGCCATAATTTCTACACCGATTACAAACAGCAGAGCAGATATCCGACACCCTGCCTTAGTCCATGGTTAATTAGTATAAGGCTTGATATCCAGCCATTGTTTGCAATGCAGCCTTTTATATCAGTGTACAGTATTCTAATCCAATGTATAAAGTCATTTTTAAAACCAACTTTTTGTAATGTTTCTATCATGAATATCCATTCGAGCGAATCAAAGGTTTACTAAAATCTAGAAACATTATTAAACAATCTATTTTTAAACTTTTCCGAATAATATACAAGGTCTTGTATTTGACGGATAATGAAACCAATATATTGATTTTTAATATAACCAGTTTGGTCTAAGCTTATTATTTTAGGGAGTACGGTTTTTAGTCTCTTTGCTAAGGTATATGCCATTAACTTGGTGTCTACATTCTGTAGAGTTATTGGCCTATAATTATCCGATTAACAATGATCATCTCTTTATAAAATGAGTGATATAAGTCCCTTTTTGTGAGTTGGATAAACTTCCCTCCCGAAAAATATTGTTATAAAGTTTGTTTAAAATATCCTTAAGATATGGCCAGAACTTTCTGTAGAATTAAACACTAAGTCCATCTAGACCTGGTGCATTGTTACATTTCATTTTTAAAATTACATTGGTTAGGTCTTCAATAGTCAATAATCCTTCACATCTTTGACTTTCATTATCATTGAGTTTATAATTTATTTTGGTATCTTGTATATATTTCTTCACCTTAATCTCCTCAGGAGATATTGTTTTATACAATTTTTATTTATATTTTACTTCCAAATCTCCTCCTGATTGTTAGTAATTTTACCATTTTCAATATATAACTTATTTATAACTTTTTTTATTGCCTCGGTTTTTCTAGGCCTAAGAAAAATGCATTATTTTTGTCGCCTTCTTCAAACCATTTAGCTCGTGATCTGATTTTATTTCCCATAATGTTTTCATTATAAAGCTTTTCTATTTCAATTTCTATTTCCTTTTTTTCTTATTAAGTTTTTTGTAATTTTCCTGCTTTTTATCTGATTTACATAACAATTGTTTGTGGATTTTGTCTAATTTACATTCCAATATTTTAAGATTACATTTTTTTTTTACTTTTTGCACATTGTTTACAAAAATTTATGCTAGCATCTCTAATTTGTATTTTCAAGCTATCCCATAAATTACTTAAATTTTCACCAGTCTCAAATAGTGTTTCATACTTCTCAATCAATTTGGTTATAATATTACAATACTTTTCATTTTCTAGGATGCTAGCCCTCAGTTTCTAGTATCCCCTCCCGTTAGTTCCTCTATTAATGTCTATTTTCAGGGATACTGCATTATTGTCACTTAGTTTTATTGCAATAGGTCTAATGTCAAATGATTTACATACTTTTAACAGTTCTTTACTTATCAGAAAAAAATCAATTCTTGTAGCTTCTTTTCTACTTTTATTGTGCCAAGTGAATTGTGTTACAGTTTGGTTTATCGTTCTCCAGATATCATTTAATTTTAAGGGTTTTATCATTGATTTCAAACTAGAGACCGGTTTGTAAAATTTTTTCTTTATTTTGAGTTTTGTGTCATTTTTAGATAAAATGTCATTAAAGTCTCCAGCCAGTATAATTTCACCTAAGCTATTCTTTCTAATTAATTTATTTACATTTTTTTAAAAACCTCTGTCTTTCTTTTAGATTATTTGGGGCATATATATTGACTAAAGTATACATATTATTATTAATTTCTATATTAATTTAGATCATTCTACCATTTTGATCTTTTTAACATCATATAGCTTATAATTAATATTTTTATGTATCCAGATAGCAACCCTCTGGCATTCCTTGCACCATCATTTCTTATTTATATCTCCTTCAAATTGATTTTTTAAAAATTTGTCTTTTATTATTGTCAAAGTGTTTCTTGAAGAAAGAGAATGTTTACTTTTTGTTGTCTTATCCATTGTATTAATTGTTCTCTTTTTAGATGACTGCAGGCCTTTCACATTGACCGTGCAAATATGTAGGGTGTTATTCATATACATTATTTATAAGTTTAACCACAAATGGTAAGTAGTATTTTAATTTTATTACCCACAAATGGTGAGTTACCCCTAAGTATCCCTTACTACACTAAAAGTGTCCTGTGGTGGGCCCTAATTTCCGTTATAAATCCTAACCCGTACACGCTTTATTTGTTTTGTTATCGCACGTTTTATGTTAGGTTGTTTCGTATGTATATCCGTGCTGGATTCAGTTATAATAGGATGGTTTAGTTTCAATTTTGTCTCTATTCTTTCGGCTTGTATTTTAATTTCTTGTTTATAAAAGTTAAGTAAAATTTAACTTTTATTTATGCGAAAAAAACGTTCTTTAATGAAATTATTCTCGTTTGTATAGTCCTTTTATTTACAGAATCTGGGTCAAATGATTTTTTTGTCGATCTTAATCACGTGACATTGTTTGTCAATAAAGACATGTGGCAGACATAAAGGAACACAAAAATAGATGACAAGAATGTTCAAGTTCGAGCTCGTCAAGCATGTACATAGTAATAAAAATGAACAATTTGTCTGGGTGTTTGTTTGTGAAGTAATAATTCATGTTTTCTGTTGATTTTGGATGTAATACAAGGACGATGTGAAAGAAAATATTTGTCACCAACTTAGTGTTACAGTTTTGTTGTTTATTATAAGATTTTTTCTTATTTACTTTTAGATTCCACAATTTTGGTGAAATATCAGGAACAGAAGTTTCACCTTTTAATATTTTAAGGCCAGTTGTTTGTTTATATTTTCTTTTTGTTTATCTTGACCAAGTGACAGTGTTTGTAAATAAAGAAAAGTGTGAGTGGCGTATATAATGTACACAAAAATAGATGACTAAAGTGTACAAATTCAAGCACATTGATACGGAGTAACTAAATTTTTTATGTAAATCCATCCTTAGTTTTTCTAAGGATACAACGCATGGCTTCACAACATACATACTAGTACATCTAGCAAATGTATACAAATAAATATTTACAATATGTATATATCCTTTAAAAAAGACAGTGGCACAATACATAATTTGTAAAAACAGGGCAAATACATACAAACAATTCTCAACGAACCATTTGTCTGAGTATTTGTTTATCAAGTACTAATAAATACAATGTTTTTTTTATTTATTTTTTTTTGTGTTTAATTTTGGCTGTGATGAAAAATTGTGGCTATGATTTAAGAACTTTATTAAAGAAAAAAAATTTACTATGGTAGTTTCACAATGTTGTAGTAAATTGACAGATTTTTTTCTTATTTTCTTTTAGAATCCACAAGTTTGAAATAACAGAAACAGAAGTTTCACATTTTAATATTTCAAGGTGAGTTATTTGTTTATATTTTTTTATCTTGACCAGGTGACATTTTTTGTCAATAAAGAAACGTGTGAGTGGTGTACATAATGTACATAAAAATAGTTTACTAAGGTGTACAATTTTACGCTCGTTGGTATGGAGTAATAATTTTTTTAATGAAAATCCAACCTTAAGGTGTTTATGGATAAAAGGCATGACATCTCAGCATATAACGATGCACCAACATGCATAACATACATACAGCATGTATACAGATAAATAATTACAATATGTATATATCTTGTTAGGAAGACAGAGGTAACATACATTACATATAAGAACAAGACAAATACACGCACAAAATTCACAAGGGACAATTTGCCTTGATATATGTCTATAAAGTGATAGCAAATCATGGATTTTATTGGTTTTGTTAATTTTGGCTGATATGGTTGATCATTGTCAAATAAATGATTTGTCATCATTTCACAGTTTTGCAGGCAATTAAATGATTTTTTCTTTTTACATTTTAGGATCTGAATGGTCAATGGATTCCCTAAGACAGAATCTTCGCCTGTTAGGATTCCAAGGACATTGGTTATAACACACTTCAATTTTTGATTGTATTGTATGTCAAACTTGCAAGATAGATATAAATATGTACAGACATGAATATATATTTTTTACAATTTTTTTTTAGTTTTTTTTTTAAATTACAGAACAATACTTTAGCTGGTTCTTTGTTTTTTATCTGCAAGTGCACCTGATGTCCCATGTAATATCAAATTCATTCAGGTATCATGCGCGGTTTAAATTATATTCTTGGCAACAGTGAACTGATCTTCAACGTCGGAAACCAACGACCAGTCGCGTTCTCACTATGCTACCATTTAATGACAATGGACACGCGCTTAGATATTTTGTCGTTTTCATGAATATTCATAAAATTTTATCAGTCACTAAGAAAACCTTTTTGTACACTTCTTCAATTTCGAAGGTGCAAAAACTATGTGTAAACATCGATATGACAGCCTTGAAGTCGTGCATGTTTTGCACAAAAATAATAACAGGTATAATTTACCACTACAAGTTTGTATAGAAGTATCAACATCTTTTCATTAGAGGAAGGCTTGATTTGTTGTCAACTAGACAATTCACTTGATAAAAACTTATCGATAACGTTCTGCATGCGAACGACACATTTACTGACCGAAATTATGTATGTCATTTCTCATTTGACTGGACGTAAATTCATGACTGGAAGTACAAGAAACAAATTAAAATAGAATATCAAATATTAATGATAACAAAAAATATCTACTAGTGTGCCCAGGATGGGTAACTGGTAGCAAAGCGAGAACGCAACCGGACGTGGGTTTCTGACGATGACTGATCTTTAATAGTACTACTTTTTACGTACTTTTTATCTGGACGGGTTCTCGGTATTGTGTGCTCCTATACCTGAATGTGACCAAATTAATACTTTTTTATCTATAAGATTGACTTTAAATGTTGTATTGTTTATACTGAAAATAGATGATTTTCTAATAGGGTTTGTTATTCCTAGGTTTTCTTTTAACAATAAATAAATTACAAACTCATGCTTACTTCAAATAATATGTTCTATGGATGTTTGTAAATTGCAGTAACTTGAAATAAACGTTAATAACCTGTCTTGCCGCCTTAACCCGTGACTTTAATGAAATGACTTTAAACAAACACATAACAAAACATAATAACCTTACCTTCATATTCCAATGCTATGTCGTTAAACAGAACACAGATTTTGGTTGAAAAATCACTGCCAGTTGTTTCCGCCGGTGTAACATTGTTCTTAAATTTAAAACATCGACTTCTGTGTAAATGTACGGCCTTGCAATCGTCGCTTTTCATACATTTTCCTTCACATTCCTCAAATGAAGAGACTTCCCAAACTGAATCAATTTCATCGTCTGGTCCTTTGGAATCCTTGGTAGAATTCATGTAGCACAGAATACAACGTTTAGTATAGAATTGACTTTCTATGTCATCCTCTGTATACTGCTGAATACTATAGAGAAAACAAAAATGGTTCTTCGGAATAAAACGGAATGCCAAACAGGTAATCATGTCCTCACATAAAATTTCACAATCCCTCAATGATTTTGTTTGTTCAGCCTTCAAAACATATTCGTCTAATCCTTTCATTCCGTCGAGTTTTTTGGTATAGCACTTTAAATCTGTAAAATATTATTGCACGGTAACACAAATTGTGATATTTCGGTTTTATATAAAGAGGAGAGAAACCAAACACAAACCACACTAGGATTATTTTTTTAGCAAGCGACAACACGTTCTAGAAAACGAACGAGTAAAAAAATAGGCCATTAAATGGGACGTTAAAGGCTACCCCGCCACGTTGCAATGTTTTTTTAATATTCATGAACACATTTTACTTAATTACATATCAGCCTACAGGAACAGCTAAGCATGATAACAGTCCATCTTAGAAGACAATTTTTACCTTAACCTTGGACATATAAAAAATTATTTCAAATTGGCACAACTCAAAAACAACATATGAGATTGTGCTGAAAATTCAACGTGATCTTTATTTTATAGTACTTAAAAGCTGTGCAAACTTTAAATATAATCTGTTGACGCGTTTTCAAGTTATCACCTGGAAACTGCCAATGGTTGACCAAAAAACCCTTGAATTGGTCTAAGTCGAAAACTAGAAATTGGATTGTGCTAAAAATGGAAATTGATCTTCATTTTATAGTATTTAATAGCTGTGCAAAGTTTTGATAAAATCTGTTGACACGTTTTCAAGTTATCATCTGGAAACTGCCAATTGCTGACAAAAAAACCCCTTGAATTTGCCCAAGTCGAAAACTACAAATTGGATTATGCTGAAAATCGAACTTGATTTTCATTTTATAGTATTTAATAGCTGTGCAAAGTTTAAATAAAATCTGTTGACACCTTTTCAAGTTTTCATCTGGAAACCACAAAGGCACGGACAGACGGACGGACGGAAACTCATATCCATACAGAGGGTATCACATAATACCCCGCCACTTTGTGTGGCGGGGTATAACAAATGACTTTACCTTCATATTCCAACTCTTTATCGTTTAAGGTAATAGAAATTTGGGCTGAAAATTTATTGCCAGTTTAGCTATAAGAATATGATAAAAAAATAGACAACAAACAGAATAACTAAATCAAAGAACAACAGATAAGCAAAACGTAACGAAAAAACAAATAACATGAAGTATGTCATATAAATATAACTTAGCATAACATAACCTTGAGAAAA
Source organism: Limnoperna fortunei (assembly GCA_944474755.1). Classification (NCBI taxonomy): domain Eukaryota; kingdom Metazoa; phylum Mollusca; class Bivalvia; order Mytilida; family Modiolidae; genus Limnoperna; species Limnoperna fortunei. The sequence continues at coordinate 62,373,013 of OX104122.1, read as the reverse complement.
AGACGTATGATTAGTTATTGATAACTTTTCCCTTTTTGACGTGATTTAGAGGTATGCAATGTTACAAAATATTCTCGGAAGTATGAATGTTGAAATGCGTTATTTGTAAAATAAAACCTACATGTAACAGTTCCATATTTCAAAATTTTTAACAATCCAGTACACATAATCGTACTTTAAAAAGTCTGTATTTCTTGTTGTTTGGACTGCTGTCCTATCGACCATTTCAAATTTTTTTATACGTGTCACTCATATCGCTCTTTGCGTTAATGTCTGCCATATGTAAGCTTGTTAGCCTACAAAAAGATTGATGAAATGGAAATGTGCGTAAATAGCTGCATTTTTTTTACACAACGCGTAAAGGAACATGATACTAAATAGGCAAAAATAATACGTCCCGACACTTTGATGTCGGGTACTTAAAAAGAGACCGCAAATTATTAGTCAGTAACGTTCAGAAATCATTTGATATTGTATGAAACAGGTTACTATGAAAGAATGACTCGATATTCTTAAAGCGTCCATGCATTTAATATAAGTTTATGTCCTAACTAGACTTTTGTATCCTCTCTGATACAAACTACTGCTTTATTTTTAAAACAACTGATATAATAGCTGCTGAAGCCAATCGAGCATTTAGCTTAAAAATTCTTGTATTGTTTATGACATCATTATTTAGTTGATGACGTTATTATTTTCAAACAAATAAACAAATGAGAACCACATTTTCGCTAGTGACGAGAAATATTTTTTACACCAGTCAATTGGTTTTAATACTACATACAAATTTGAGAATTAAGTTTAAATTTGTTTCAATTTTCAGCGGCTTAACGATAAAAGATAACAGTTCATCGAAACAATTATGGCCCAAGTTGGCTGAGTAATGAAACAAACATACAAGTCACCAAGAAATACATTAACGGCATATGGTCACATGGTGTACAACTACAAATTATAACTAAAAAATCCAAAAAAATGTCATGAAGCCACACTATTCTGCACACGTTAGACACATAGGGTGTGCTTGCTGGCAATAAGATGATAATAACCGTCCTAAATGACTGCTCATATCGTTCGTACTTTATGTGATCACAGAAGATATATTAGGAGATTTTTTGTATAGATAATGTGTCTTGTATATTGTTAGTTGTAGTTATTTTAAGGCTTATTGTACAAATTAAAAAGCCTACAAATTTAGAATGTACTTGTGACATTATTTGTAAATCTAGTTTTCCTTTTAACCAATGGTGGTCGCTGGATAGAGCGCAAAATACAGATAACAAAGATATGAAAATAAAACTGTTTGGTTCATGGAATGGACAATAATTAGTATTTGTGAACGCTCTAATTTTGCGTAGCCCGCAAGCTTGTGATTGAAGGATGTGTGCCTTATTCGTATGGTATACTAATGAATTTTCCAGGCACCACTTTATCCCAACTTCAAGGGGAAATTTAGCCTTTAGTTCTGGATGGTACCAAGATGATTTTTGTGACGTCATATTAACATTTGATTACGCGAACAAATTTTTCTTTAATTAATACAGATAACTAAAAAGATAGTCTTTATAAATTTAAAAAAACGTATTGAATTTTAAAAAGTATACAAAAGCAATAAACGATCGAATATTTGTAATTAAAAAAAAATACAAATTTTACCACATTTACTCTTGTCAAAATATAATTAGTTGTAATTTTGGAATTTATTGAAGTCAAATTTGCCACTACAAAAATCAGAATGCTAGGGTTAAAGATTCATACATTAATCTATGATACAAATGGTGTACATTTATCTCTACCTTGCCTGTCGTCTGACTTTCCGCATATTGCAGCACAAAGTGGAGCAACCGTCGACGCAAGAATCATTTTCCCTGTTGTTCCAATGCCGGCAACTCCAGCAGATTGTAAAAACGCAAACCAACTTCCTGCTTTTACGACGCCTATCATAGACATAATCTTTGCAGCAATAGATCCTGCAGCTATTCCAGTTGCTCCAAACCCCGCTGCAGCTATGGCCAATGGCGTACCCACAACAGCTCCAGTACCAACTGCAGCCAAACATGTCGTATAACACGTGATATCTTTACGTTTCCAGTTCCATGGCCAGTCTAACCCTATCATATGGAAATGAATGCATTGATGTATATTATACATTGAAGCACTTTATACATAGACAGTGAATGTACCTCATATTTATTAAATATAGATAATATGTGCGTGTACTACTTGTGTCGAGTTTAGTATTTCTAAAAATCGTTCCTCAAAGTCGGTTTAAATATCAGCTAAAAATAATGTCAGGTATAAATAACAAAAACATTCACAAGTCTAAATAACCACTGTTTCTAAACTACAAATTTAACAATTCTTTGTAGATAAATATAAAATATTCATTTAATTGCAGTTCTATGACTGTTTGATGATACCTGTTGTTTGCCTTGATTAAATATTGTTCTTTCGGTATTGTATGTGGTAATTTTTCAACAGGAACCATTTACATTACAAACAATGCAAGATAAAACTATAACAGAGAAAGGCATACCCAAACTCCTCATAAAAATCCACCCAAACAAGGCTTGTGAACGAAACAAAATAACTGCCGGAAAATTGAGAAAACTGGCCAGAAAACGTCGTCTTGTCTAACCACAATTTTTGCAAACACTCAACAATGGTGAATTAAGGCAGACTGCAAAATGGAAACACAACAGGGATTTTCAAAAAGGACAGATTTAAGCTAGTTATTTTTATTTAAAAAAATGTCTTACTGACCTGTCTCAGTTATAAAATACAAAAGCACATCATGATAAGTAACTTCTATAAAACTATACCAACCATACTTACAGATTGTCAGCATGTCTTTTGGGCTAGAAGTTCTGTATAAACAACCCTTTTAACCTTAATCCAAGAAGTACCAAAACACAAAACAAATGACGTATAACAAGAATTTATTGTACTCGATTTTTCAAAAGCCTTGGTAAGGTTCCAAACAACGACTTCTGTCTAAAGCTTGATTTAAAGGGCATCCTACGATCAACGCTTTGGATTAGAACATGTCTTTTAGACAAACGTAAATGGCGCAACGTCTGATAAATCACTAATAGTCAGTGACGTACCACAGAAAACTGTCCTCGAACCGCTATTATTTCTGATTTGTATTAATGATGTACTGCCATCAAGAACTGTTTTTGTTGACGATACCGTAGCCTATAGACTACAACGATCTACAGACAGATTTACAATAATGTACAATGCCGTTCCGCCCAAATAAATGTATTGTGGTAAGAGTAATCTTTCCTTCAAGAATTATCAAGCAACGTATTCGGCGTTATTTAACCGTGCGACATACTTATTGTGAGTGTTTGTTTTTTTTGGCAGCCATGTTTTAACCCCATTCACAATATCAATTCATTAAGTGATCTAATAATCGGACTTATAACGTAAGCAAGTTAGATTTAAGCAACATCGTTCCAAATTTTAAAAGTTAACTTATCCAGAGAAATTTAAGCTTTATGAAATTGTGCGCAAAAACTGTAAATGATGCGGATTTTTGAAGAAAATAGTTCAAGGCCCAACATTAATTTATTGTTAACAACTTCTTAATAAGTTCTTGGTTTGACAGTGTTACTTTTGTATATCATATACTGTTGTTGATCATAAGGTACAGAATTTTTACAGAATGGAGTCTGGAGAGAAATTTGGAGTCAATTTTGTAGAGACAAATGATAAAACATAAGGACATCTAAATATGTACAACTTAGTCAGTTTATAACGTCAATTTATAACTTAGTCAGCTTATAACGTCAATTTATAACTTCGTCAGCTTATAACGTCAATTTATAACTTAGTCAGCTTATAACGTCAATTTATAACTTAGTCAGCTTATAACGACAATTTATAACTGAGTCAGCTTATAACGTCAATTTATAGCCTAGTCAGCTTATAACGTCAATTTATAACTTAGCTTATAACGTCAATTTATAACTTACTCAGCTTATAACGTCAATTTATAACTTAGTCAGCCTATAACGTCAATTTATAACTTAGTCAGCTTATAACGTCAATTTTCATAAATATGTCAGGGTATTCAAACATCAGTACTGTCATGATGATTTTTGGTGCCATCTCATGGTCTATTGGCAAATTATATAAATGCTATAAACTCGAATTTCAATTACATGTTTTGTTTAAAACTGAAAACTTCATCAATTTTTAATCTGCCCTGTCGGTTTTACACTATAATGTTATACTATCATTAAGCAAGAAGATAGACCATTCATTTAACATAAGATTTTTTCTATAAAAATAGGTGCCTTCATAGGCTAATAGACATAGACACTAAAATTAAAATTTCAGGCATCAAGATAATAATAATGAAACACTATATTATATATTTTAATAATGGAGTTAAAAACAATATTCTTCTCAAACAATTCAAAATTAGATATATTCATTCCATCGAATTACAGATATTTTCCAAATCTAATGTTAAATTAGAAAGGGAAATTAATATTAATTACTCAATGCACGTAAAATCACTTTAAAGATTCATTTGTTTAACCCATTAATTGCTGAGTTCTTACTACATTTAAAATAAAAAACACTTCAAATTCAACTCTACAATACACTTCTGAACTCCGTGCCAAAAATCAACTCTGTAATACAGTGTCTGATTATTATCCTCTGTTAAATTTTAAATATAATTTAAATTTGAATTTGAAGTCATTTTCGTCCGCGATAGAGCTTAAAAATTTCTCATTATTCGAATTAATTTAATCAAAATGTAGTTTTATCTTTTTAACTTCATTTCTTTTAATATGAATGGAGGCGCAGCCAAAATGCGAGCATCGCACATTGTTCATGTCGTTACTTCAGAGACCCCTAACAATGCCTCTACATTCCATTGATGACCTGAAGTCTTATCTAATGTGTTGGTGACGTCACAAAACTCAATTTCAAATACAGCGTTTCAGATTGAAAAAAAAATTGTCTGGCATTTTTGTAGTAATTTAAAAAGTAAACACTTTAATTTTGTCGATTTCAAAATTATTTTTGTCTACTTTTATATTATATATTTTTTCGTTCGTCTACAATATTTTCTTCGGATAGCTCAGCTACCATCTGAAATGGATTTGTTCATATGGATCACGTGACTTTTTTTACACACACGCATGTAACCGTATAGCTCGCTATTATGACCGAATCATTCAAGTCATATAGACTAACACTTTTCAAAATAGCATGTGCTCTTTCAAAAGTTGATTTTAAGATATATTTTTTATGGGTCAAAGCAACATTACAAACATAAACATAGACATAGGAAAACAATTACAACTATACTGAAGGTACAATATTTAGTGTTTCTAATATAACTTGTACATTTTCCCACTATTTTTGCTCTATAAAGTCCTTGACATAAGTTAAATGTTCTGATTTTGGACAGAGGATATAATTTATTTTTTCATCAGTATTTAAGTTGGCTTAGATATTGTCTATATTTGAAATGTTTGAAAACAAAATATCTCTTGGTTGGGTGTTTATTTTACAATGTAAAAAGAAATGTTTTTCATCTTCAACAATTTCTCATTTATAGCAGATGTGTTGACATCTGGGAACATTATGATATCATTCAAGGCCATGTAAAAAAATTAACAGAGTCTAAAAGAACTCTGTAACGAGAAATTAAGAACTATGAATTATTCCACCTACCAAAAACATTTGTGTTACGCTTGTTAGAACAACTTAAATTAAAAAGGTTTGATAAGTTCAAAAACACGTTTATTCTTACAAAAACCCAGAATATACACAGAAAAATGTAATGTACTAAGAGTAGTCTGATCAAAGAAAACAGAATCTAAAACTAGGTATGCCAAGCACAGATATTAGAACACAAGTAGCGTAACCGATATATTTGACAAGAAGGGCGGAGGACAATAGCATAGAAGGACAAAGATACAATTTTCTGGTATTTTTAAAAAATAAATAAAGATTTTTTAAAACGGTTTAAGAAATATGGTATTATTCCTCATTGAATTTTGTGCTACTAAAGAACAGGATAGCGAGGAAGCATTCAACTTAAGAGTGCTAACGGCACGAAATGGCCTTAAATTGCATTCGTTTTTGTCTTTTATATGTGTATTTATTTTTCTTCAAAAACTTCTTCGTAGCATTTTCAACAATCAAAAAGATTTGTATTTCACGTTTTGGTTTCTATAAACGCCCTGACGTAAATTCACACACGATAATCCGTTGCAGTGATATGAACCTATGACCTTCTAAAGAATTATTATTATTACATACAAATAAGTGAGAACGAAACTTATAATACCCTTCAGAAATAATAACATAAAATATGTTTTATAGTTGGTATATGTATACATACGTTAAACAAGAAACACAACACTATATAAGGTCTAAAACTGCATCCCGCAATATGGCATTTAATTTTTACCTTGGCTTTATTCCACTTAACAAACCTCCTCGGGTGGCTTTATTTTTTTAATTGACTTCCCAATAAATGTTACATTTTAAAATGCTAAAATATATCATTACCTTGAACCTTATCTTCAAAACCAATCTGTAATACAGCCATGACTGTAATGATGTATGCGGTCTTCATAGTCACCTTTGTTGTCTAAAGTGCGAACATGTAAACTTAAAAACGAAATATAAATAAATTAACCTTTGTTCACTACGAAATTTACTTTACACAACACCGTTGTGTTCTACAATAAGTTACAATGGAATAGATCATTGAACTCCTAATCCGGAAATGGGGTCAATCACGATCTGCACGTTGTAAAATAATCCTGAAATAGGGGATAGAGAAATAATTTGTTTGTTGTTTGTTTAACCACTTTCAGCAATTTTTGAACACCTTCATGGAGTCAAGTTTGTAAACTGGATGAGGAAGACGCAGTACCCGGAGAAAGCCGGTGACTTTCGGCAGGAAAACTTGAAAACTCTGTAAATTAAAATTGGAGTCAGACAGCCATGTAATGCACCGAGACGCCTTGTGAATATGATTTTGTGCAATAAGTAATATTTCAAATTTTTACGTCTTCTTAACAATTATAAAAATCACAAAAGCTGAAATGGCCGGGTTGCAAAGCCAGTGCTTAAATAAATCAGGGACAGTCTATACTAGTTAGTACACAAAATAGGTAACATCTTCTGCAAATGTTCTGAAAAAATAGGTAACATCTTCTGCAAATGTTCTGAAAAATTACTAAGTTCCCAAGTCTGGATAATTATGGACAAAATTCTTCGAACAATTACATAATAGCAGGTGCACAACTTCAATACATGTGCAATATTCCATTGAAGTTTCAAAGATCTTGGTTGGAAACTGTAGGAGTAGTTGAATACACATAATGCATGTCGGAACCGCCTTCTTAAAGTTAAAAAAATTAATAAAGTTCGAAGTCTGGAAAATAAGGAAAAATGATCGAACAAATGCACAATAGCAGGTTCTGAAAAATGACTAAGTTCCCAGGTCTGGACAATAAGGAAATAAATCCTGGAATACTTCCATAATAACAGGTGCACAACTTCAATACATGTGCATTTTTCTGTGCAGTTTCAGAGATCTGGGTTGAATACTGCAGGAGTGGATTACATGAACGTAGATACCATATTTTCCCCAACAGCTAACTGTCCGCTTAACCACCCATCCGTCCTGCCAACTTCACCATATTATATCCCGTATTGCTACAATAATGTTTTTATGGACAGAGCTACGAAGAGGTCCATAACTCTGAATGAAGCAATTGGGAGGGTTCACAACCGGGGGTTTTATGCATATAATCAGCTATTAAACTTACCCTGAATTGCTACATATTTTTTAATGTCTTTGAAGTGTAACTGATATTTCTACCTTAATCGTTAGTTTTACACTTTATACGTAATCATGGCAATGTGTACAAAATTTGAATTCCGGAAGTGCATAATTTTTGCATCGATTTGGTAAATAATGTTCATTCTGGATCATTTTTTCGATTTTTTCGAATTCATTGCAGTACCTGGGATCAAATTTTTACCGATATGATTCTACAATTGTACACTCCACAATTTCAATTTTGTCAACAATGCCATGATTACGAAAAAGTATTAAAATTATTTAATTAGATATTGTAGAAATGTCTGCTAAACGTCAGAAAAAGGAAAAATATGAATTAAACAGATAGCAGTTTAATAGCGGAAAATATGTATAATCCTAAGTGTTTTTTGAAATTATTACGAGTAATGAGACCTCTTCCTAGCTCCATCCATAAAAAGGAAGCTACATTATTGTAGCTAGGTTACACGAAGTGCAACATGCAGAAAAACTATACTCACCTTAACAGGGCTGGCCATAGGAAGTGTGGGTCTCCATTGGAAACATGATAGCGGCGACCCCTATTAATAAAGATGTGATAATAATACTATAGATAGCCTGACAGACTTGCAGGTTTTACAGGCACTTGCTACCGTTATCATGTCACCTGTACACTTAACATTGGCAAAAAAAGATTGTGTCCCTTGACCACGGCGGCATCACAATGCACTGAATTGTCTCGACTAGTTGCGAACTCATCCCCACCCCACTCCACCCCCCCCCCCCGCCCCCTTACACCTCCAAATCAAGTGCGGGGCCCCTAGGCACGGTCCAAATAGTCAAAGCCGGTACTGCATCTTAAAGTACAATTAACAATTAAATAGATTAAATAGGTTAAGCACCAATAGCAAATTACGGAAAAATGTCTATACCTTATTACCAGGGTGTATGGAAATTGTACCACTTGAAAATACTTCTGTTCAGCCTGAGACAGATTTATTCCTGGTTTACAAGTGTACAGGGCTGCAAATAAGTTGTTTTGTCGTCAGAACACAAATGACCTAAAACATATTTTCTTCAAAAATTTGTGATTAAGGACAATAACACTTACAAGGTGCCATAAGAAAATATATGGAATATTAAATAATTTGTAGGCCTGGTCATTTAGGTCAATTTATTTATTTTCAGATTTACTCTAGCTGTTATAGACTTTAATTTTAGAACATAAAAAACTGATCATTTTGTTAAAATTTGTCATTAAAGGGAAATTACTCCTTTAAAGATTAATTTGACAATACTGGACTTGGTCATAATTTTTAGGCCTTGCCTTGCTGATAATTTTAGCAATTTACAGTTTTACTTTAGCTGTTATGGAATTTAATTTACTGGGCAAAAACTACTAATTTCAGCAAAAATAGTTATTAAAAGCCAATAATTCCTATGAGGATTCATCAGATATATTTCAGACAATGTAATGATTTGTTATCCTTCTCCTTCTGATTATTTTTGATATGTATTGTTTTACTCTAGATATCAACTAGCGATAGAAACTCATACCAATAAGGAATTGTAGGACTTTTATTGCTAATAATTTTTGCAATTTACAGTTTCACTCTATCTGTAATAGTTTTTAGGTTATATATAACAGAAAAATTAATAAAAACGTTTTCAAAATAGGGCAATAACCTGAAAGTAGTTTCAGACCAATTAAAACATTTGTACAATTTTTATTCATGTAATAAAGTAATTTAATGACTGGACTTTACCCTGGACAGAAGGTTTTGTATTTGTCTTTGCCTTGCCGAGTCTACTGACTAGGGTAAATTTCATACCCGGTCACTGACTGCTATTAATAAAACTACTGTTATAAATCATTAGTAAATGTACAATTTGAACGACATTATTCAGTGTCTGAACCTAGATCATGTTAATAGTTCTCATCTGGCATTTTGGTAAAAACTCGGTCAACCGTTTTACAGATTGTTTCTCTCTTATCTGCCAATTCATTTTATTCACTCATTTCTTAATGTTTCATGTGAAACAGGCATTTGCCCGATTACTTGATAAAGCGATCGTTATCTTAACGTGCACGTTATCCCATTTAAATTGCATGGGATAACGAGCACGTTAATCAGCGATCGCTTTGTGAAACGACACCCTGGTTTGCACTTGTAATATTTACTTCCAGTGACGTCACTAAAATATCTTCTGTTGCTAAACAATAATCTTAAATGCTATGTTGCCGTATTAGTAGAGGTTACCAACACGTTTGTTGATACATACACATTACATACATTAACTACTTGTATCAAGTCGAGACAGTTGTGTACATTCGTATCACTACGAGACGCGCAGCGTCGAGTTGATATGCGGAATGTATGCAACTGTCGAGACGTGATACAGGTAGTTGTACCTACACTTAAATGTATGTAATAAGTTTATCTAAAATTAAGAAGTATAAAAAGGGCAGAATAAAACTGAATGTTTACAATTTAAAATTAAATTAACGACGGCAGTGGTCGTCGAAACGTCGGCAAAATATGGAGTTTTTATATATAAAATTAAACATTCAACGAAGCATTTGTTTATAAAATATAGCCCCCTAACGTCACACGCATTATGACGTCATGTTTCATTCATAGAATGAAAGTCATTCAACGAATCATTGGTTATATCATTCATTGTGACGTCAAGAAGTAGTTCCAACAAAAGTACATCTTGTATCACATATATAGATGATACAAGGTTTTTTATCACACAGGTTGTATCAATCGATATTTTTTCAGATTTTGACTAAATACATTCTTAATTTTAGATAAAATGCAATATAAACACACAAAAAACAAAGATGGATGTAAGGATTGTTAAAAATTATGAGTCTTGGAATGATATTGACCTGATATGGAAAACCCTGTGTAATAATCTATATACTTATTTTCCGTCATTTTCCATATCGTTCCTGGTATCGCCCTGAAACTACCATATTATGCCAAGGACTTTTACGTCTGAGGTCCAATGTTGGTTAAGTACTCATGTCCAAGAAAAAGTAATAGTAAGGAATAGGAAAGCTTACCTATAGCTCAGAAAACTGTAACCTGTCAATTAAGATTTACTGTAACAACCAAGTAAGAACACACAAAACACATGATTAATGCCAGTTAAACTTGGATGGAAATTTTGTTGACGTTGATACAGGATGAATGGTCGTGACCTGATTTTTCTTTTTCATATAATTGGTTGACTGTTCATAATATATGTGTGATTCTGTTTTAAATGGTCATTGAACAAGTGAAATGCGAATATTAACATTTATTATACTTCATGCAAAAATGCTGTCTTTTTATTGGACAGTAACCATGTGTCAATTTCTACTGATTCTCGTTTTAGCCCCGCCCATTATAGCAACGGGTGTTAATTCCTCGTGATTTCCTACCAACGGGTGATATAAAAAAATTAACACCCGCTTAGACCGGATATTGCCGAACTGGAAAATTATTACCCGCTCCAGCTGAAATTTACTTACAGGTCGCGTGTCTTTCCGTGTAAACATATCAAAGACACAACAAATACAGGAAAATGGGCAATTATTATTTGGAAAAAGAACTAGCAGACTCCGTCTCGGGTGATAATTTTTTCTTCATGTGATAATCTACCCTAACACCCTCGTTCAAAGGCAGTATGATTATAATATACGGTGCTAAAATACTTGTCTGTTAAATACTATAACCTATATGTGAAGTTTGGAAAGTAGGTAAATACACTACAGCATACATATGTATACTAAAGACATTAGCTGATATGCATGGCTCTGTGTGCTTTTTTTTATTGCTTTGTACCCTTACTACTGTCTTTAATTGCTTTGTAACTTTAAGCTTAGTTTAAGTCTGCATAGTGCTGCCTTTTATTGCTTTGTCCCTTTAAGCTTAGGTTTAGTCTGCATTTGTGCTGTTTTTAATTGCTTTGCAACTTTTAGCTTAGTTTTAGTCTACATTAGTGCCTTCTATAATTGCTTTGTAACTTTTAGCTTAGTTTAAGTTTGCATTACTCCTGTCTTTTATTGCTTTGTAACTTTTAGCTTAGTTTTAGTCTGTATTAGTGATGTTTTATTGCTTGGTACTCTTAAGCTTAGTTTTAGTCTGCATTAGTGTTGTCTTATTTAATGGTAACTTTTAGCCAAGCTGTCATCTGCATAAGTGCATTCTTTTATTACTTGTAACTTTTAGCTTAGTGCTAGTCTGCTTTCGTTCTGTCGTTATTGTTTTGTAACTTTTAGATTAGTTTTAGTCCTCATTAGTGCTGTTTTTTATTCCTTTGTAACTTTTAGCTTAGTATTAGTGTGCATTAGTGCTGTCCCTATTGTTTTGTAACTTTTAGCTTAGTGTAACAGTTAGTCTTCATTAGTTCTGTCCCTATTGTTTTGCAATTTTAAGCTAAGTTTTAGTCTGCATTAGTGCTGTCTTTTATTTAATTGCTTTGTAACTTTTAACTTAGTTTTAGTCTCCATTAGTGCCTTCTTTACTTGCTTGTAACTTTTAGCTTAGTTTTAGTGTGCATTAGTGCTGCCTTTTATTGCTTTGTAACTTTAGGCTTAGGTTTAGTCAGCATTAGTGCTGTCTTACGTGTATTGCTTTGCAACTTTCAGCTTAGTTTACATTAGTGCTTTTTTATTGTTTTGTATCTTTAAGCTTAGTTTTAGTCTGCATAGTGCTGTCTTTTATTGCTTTGTAACTTTTAGCTTAGTGCTAGTCTGCTTTCGTTCTGTCCTTATTGTTTTGTAACTTTTAGATTAGTTTTAGTCCGCATTAGTGCTGTTTTTTATTCCTTTGTAACTTTTAGCTTAGTGTTAGTCTGCATTAGTGCTGTCTTTTATTGCTTTGTAACTTTTAGGTTAGTTTTAGTCTACATTAGTGCTGCCTTTTATTGCTTTGTAACTTTTAACTTAGTTTTAGTCTGCATTAGTGCTGCCTTTTATTGCTTTGTAACTTTTAGTTTAGGTTTAGTCAGCATTAGTGCTGTCTTATTGCTTTGCAACTTTCAGATTAGTTTAAGTTTGCATTAGTCCTGTCTTTTATTGCTTTGTAATTTTTAGCTTAGTTTTAGTCTGCATTAGACCTGTCTTTTATTGCTTTGTAATTTTTAGCTTACTGTTAGTCTGCATTAGTTCTGTCCCTATTGTTTTGTAACTTTTAGCTTAGTTTAAGTCTGCATTAGTTCTGTCTTTTATTGCTTTGTAACTTTTAGCTTAGTGCTGGTCTGCATTAATTCTGTCCCTATTGTTTTGTAACTTTTAGCTTAGTGTTAGTCTGCATTAGTTCTGTCCCTATTGTTTTGCAATTTTAGGTTAAGTTTTAGTCTTCATTAGTGCTTTTTTTTTTATTGCTTTGAAACTTTTAGCTTAGTTTTCGTCTGCATTAGTGCCTTCTTTAATTGCTTTGTAGCTTTGTAACTTAAAGCTTACTTTTTGTCTGCATTAGTTCTGTCCCTATTGTTTTGTAACTTTTAGCTTAGTTTTAGTCTGCATTGACCTTTAAGCTTAGTTTTAGTCGGCATAGTGTTGTCTTTCATTGCTTTGTAACTTTAAGCTTAGCTTTTGTCTGCATTAGTGCTAGCTGCAGTATGTTCTTTACTTAACTTTCCTTCTCCATCTTTTAACAGGTGTTTCCTGCATGATTAGCAAATGTCTACATAGCATGTGTTTTATGTGTTATGATGCAACTTTAACTTAGAATGCATGTCTTGTACCTATGTGTATTGTATTGTACTTTTGTACTGCGTACGCTTATTTGTTGTTTTTTCTGTCGGTTTTAAAAGCTCTACAGAGCTTATGTGTGTTGTTATATATGTAACCTACTTTAAATAAATTTATTTGACTTGACTTGAAAGTGAATGATTGACTTCAATAGGGCAACGTCAAATGGTACATAGGGGCTACAATCCTTGCAAATACAGACGTGGCAGTGGCCATACATGTATGTCGTTACAAATTTAAGTTAAATTGATGCGTAAAAAACTCGATTCTAACATGACCTGCCTTTATTTTTAGTTCACATCGGTGGTAAAATATAAAAAAGGCATGAATTTTCAAAAGAGCGCCTTATTTATACAAACCATGAATAATACTGTTTGACTACTCAGGGGACATATATGGATAGGGGACTGAAACTCGATTCTAACATGACGTGCCCAAGTCCACATCGGTGGTAAAATCCGTAGTCTCGATCACCCAGACGCATATATAATAGCGTCTGGGATCACCTTGTTGTAATTTCGCTACCAATAAGTGGAGACAAAACAATGATTCTATTTTTAGGGCCATATTTTTTAACCAGGAAAACCATGCAAACATGTCTATACTTATATGACGTCACATTAAGGTTCACTCTTGATTGTGCATAACAATAATATTTGTTTAATTAATTGATAAAGTAATATTTTATAATAATATTCAAATGTAAACTTTGGCACAATTTGTTATACACTTCTTGATATGAACGGAAGTAATTTTTTAGACAATAAAAATATCATCCAATCAAAAAAACGCCCAGTTTTGGGCGTAATCATAACGAGTTCAATTTAGAGATGAATCCAGACGCACAAATGTAATTAAGCGTCTGGAAGATCGAGACTATAAAATCCGTCGTTTTATAAATCACTCTCGTTAAAGAAGGTGGAAATTGTAATGCTCATCACGTGACGTCATAAAAAATTTAGGGCACTTTTAGTTTAAAACGGCAAAATTTGATACGAAATGGAACGGCGTAAGAAAGACGATTGCGAAACGAAACATGTGCTGTGTTGAGCCGAGGTGCAAAGCCAACACTAAAAATAAATTTGTGGAAAGGTAGTGAAGTTTTTATTCCGTTTTATGGCCGTTTACACAATGTTAAAAGGCGATGCGTAGAGGAAAGTGTCCTAAATAAAATCACCTGATACATAAATCGCTTGATAAGATACATCGAACTACTTATCTTGAAAACGGCGGTTAGAGTACTAAACAACGTCATAAACGAGCAACACTTTTTATGGCGACGTCATACAAATTTAAAAAAAAAACTAATTTAAATTTTAAAATATATTGTAAAGCAATTCAACAAGTGAGATAAACAGATCGATATTTCTTATAAATGTAAAAATTTAGGTAAGCGTCTTACAAAAAATTATAACAACGAAACAACTTGTATGATCTTGGTAATATATGACAATAAATGTACATGTTTTGTGTGTCAAAGAGCCACATAAGCTGCAGCTCGATCAACGCATTAATTATTAAAGAATGTGTTCGAGTCCGAACAGAGCGGTCACACGAAGAATCAATTATTTAGACATAAAAGTGAAAAGGAATGTCTCACTTATGGGAGAACACCTATATAGGCTGTGCCTGCTGTGTAGTCCCTTTGAACATTGTATCTATTGATGCATTTTCAATCAAATCGTTTGTATTGTAAAGGAATGTCTCATATAAGTTTACGATCATTTTTAAGGATTTTAATTGGAATAATTTGATTTCATCTATCAACAATTGTCTAAACATTTTACCAACTACCCACCCCCCCTTTTTTTCCCCCGAGCTTTAAATAACATTTCTACTGTTTTAAGAATCAACTCTGTTATTGTTTGTATTTGTATTCAAGAATGATTTAAGAAAAACATTCTGTTATGCATACATTATTTTATAGATGCATACCGTTGTGTTAATCATCATTATAACGCTTTTGGCACGTTTCGGCCATAGTACCATTGCCCATAGCCATTTCAGCCATAGTTATTTCGTCCATAATACAGTTCGGTCATTCTTTAATAAGACGTTTTGACCATGGTTTTATGTAACCAATTTTATGTAAAATGGCTGAAAATCTTCTTTATTATTATTTTTTTAAATGTGTATTAGTACAAAATTTAAATACATGCAAAACTTTTCCCACCTTAAATTAACAATGATATAATGTTAATTACATTAATCGATCTATTAATTGGAAAATAATTCAAGATCAGGACAATTAATCATCAATCAAAGGTTTTTATCACCAGTAAAAAGTAAAATACTTTGACGTTGATCAGATTAAACACTCAATTACCCAAGCCTACATTGTAACACCAAGCTTACTTCAAACGTTATAATAGTTTTGAGACAAAATAAGGAGTATAAAAACATAACGATAAGTTCTCTATAATACCGACTTAAATGCACAAATGCATTGTTTAACTTCACATTTGTTTTTCTTTATTTACCTAGACATAATACAACCACCTTCTGAAAATGAAATCAGCACAATTAAGTCGGTATTTCTTGTAATATATATGATTTCTATAACCAGTAGACCCACATTACATTTCAATTTTCTGGCGTTTCATCATAACTTATAACTGGTAACTTAATAAATATTTAACAGAAACATATTCTACTGATGCTAAGTATGATATACAATAGTAATACTATAAATATTATAATACTAAATAGAAGGCCGAAATGACTATGGTCGATTTGACTTATGGTCAAAAATGTACTATGGGCGAAACGGAGAATGAAAACAAAGACCGTCATGTACCAGATTAAATTTCCTTTTGTTTTGTTGATGATCAATCAGTGTTCTTTATAACGAAACAAGGAACAGAAATATGAACCATGCCCCTATTAGGCTACTAGCTTTAACAAACCCCTTTGTTCAATTGCTTTCAGATATTTCATTCCTCTTCGAATCATAAATCTATTTTTAATCGTTGACGTTTTGGTGGGGCTTTTTGGAAAATGGTGGCGTTTTGACCTGCACACCACTGATGAGTGGCCGTTTGTGTCATAATTGCGTAACTTATATCGCGTTACATTTCTGTGTCATGACTGTCAAGAAGTAATTGCCATAGAAAGTTGTTACTTTACTTTTAATTTTCATTCCTAACGCGATACTTTTTGAAAGTGATGTGTTACTTTTAAGAATTATCTCGATACTTTGAATTTCGGCGGAATTTATCATTCACCAATTATAAGGATCCTTACATGTGTAATTCAGTTATATAGTCAAATGTTGTCTCGCACAATCAGTGATAAGAGAATAAATCTCGTTCGGTCAACAATCGTTGGTAGTTATATTTTGATTGGTTCTTTCTCACGAGACGAAATAAAAGGTAGCGCGTTACTATCGCTAGTGTATCGCGTTGCAAATAAAAACTTAGAAGTAACGCGTTACTTTCAACAAGTATCGATACTTTCTTTTTAAAAGCGCAATTAATGCATGAACGGTCCCTCATATACATGTATGTGTCCTATTCTTATATGACGCCCTGCTTTTGCTATGTAAACAAAGCCGTGTAAAACATTCAAATAAGTTGAGTTCGCGCTGTGTGTTTTGTGTAAATGTAAAAACTGACTTTTAATTGCAGTTTGTTATGTGTTATACATAATTATCGTTATTGTTAATAATGCAGTTATTTTTAGTCTGATTCTGAGATTTATACGATTTAGCTATTCCGATACATTATTTTTTTTTAACAATTCTACATTCGAATTAGACCGGTTCCCATCCATGAAATCTCGTCCCGCGATATTGATTTGTTGATTGAGCATGCGTAATATCGCAAAGGCCGAGAACCAGTCTACATTCAAATTAATATGACGTCACAATTAGAATTCCGACGTCATATTACGCTCAACGGAAAATTCCAAACTGGAACAATGCAATTTCGTTAAGATTTCTAAATATTTTTGATTACTAGGTACGTATTCAATAAAATGACGAGAATATATATTTATAACAATTTTATTTGCTTAAACATACTGTTTTGGGATATATCTTATTAGTTTAAAAAAAAATAGTATTACCATTGAAAGCGGCCTCCTATAGAGTCGCTTCAAAATTTTAAAAAAATTGTTAGACATATTAGAATCGAAATAGATTATTGCAATTGGTCTCTATTCGAATTAGAACATGGTCAGACTTTATATTTGTCCTCATTTTATACCTCGCTATCGCTCGGTGTAAAATATTGACAAATATAAGGTGTGACCATGTTCTAGTTCGCATAGATCCTGCTCGCAATAATATATATTTCTTAATTAGAATCTAAGGAAGGGAACCCGTCGTATCACGTTAACTATTCATATCATGGGGTAGCCAAACGGAACAAGTTAATGATCATTTGTTACGCAGATATTTCGTAAAGGTCAACTTAGTCATGATGCCGGCCGTAAAATTGTCTAAAGGATGACTCTGGCTACTATGAATCCCTGGTTAAGTAGCTTTTCTGTCAGCATGCAAACCTCTGTCAAGGATATCTGGATAGGACATACAGGCGTACCGGATTAGGAGATTTAAGCAGGTTTTGCTGTAGTGTTGCCACACAAAATGAAAAAGTCCAAGAAACTGGTAAAACGCCATAACTAACAACCAAAAATATAGCAACTAGAGCGACGGTCCTGACTTAATACAAGCATATAAAAATAAATGGTGGTTAAAACAGGTTTAATGAAATGACAAACTTACCGCTTCCGTTACTGTAGTATTGGAGTGGGTTTGTTTTTGAAAATGGATGGTATCATATTCCAATGTTAGTAATAGGTGGACCAAATAATCATCGCAGCGCAATTACTGCGTACTTAAACATTGGGAGAACTATCTGCAAATATATTTAAAATGAGATAGAATATTTGTCAACAAGGAAATTGTATCCATAGTAAAAGTTATTATAGGTGCGGATGAGTCGGTTTTCTTGTTTTATTTAGTTTATAAGTTTATCACGAAGAAATTCTCTTTTCACGATAATAAAGGAGGTGGAAATTGTAATGCTTATCACGTGATTTCATAAAAGTTTAGGGCACTTTTAGTGGAAAGCGGCAACATTTGAAACGAAATGGGAACCTCACGAAAGACGATGCAAAACTAAACCTGTGTTGTGTTGTACTGGGGTGCAAAGTCCAACTAAACATGAATTCATGAAAGGGGTCGGGTTTTATGCCATTTTATGTCGTTCAGACGATGTTAAAAGACGGTGAGTTGATGAAAGTGCAGTAAATAAACTTGCGTAATACCATCTAGGATACATCTAGCTACCTATCTTGAAAACGGCGTATTGGTGACGTTTGCAAAAGCATTCTCGTTGCAAGCTCTTTAAATTTAAGACAATTCGATAAAAACACTCTACCTATATTGCGCATTGTAAAATTAAAGGAGATGGCTAAATAATTTTCTGTATCCTTGGCGACGTCTGGGTAACGAATCCATGTACCCGCTGATGATTCCGATATGTTCCTCATTGCTTCACATATAAAGAAGTCCTCATTTCCATTGAATTTTGTCGTTGTCAAATACACAAAGCATATATACTGTAAACCATTCGATGCAATGCTAGTAACCGGTGCTTGCCAACTAAGTATTTTGCATTTCCGTAGAAATATTGTTGGTTGTCGATAACCGGACTTCTGATTTGTCTTTCCAATCTATATTAAAATTTTAAAAAATAAAGATTTAAGTTTAAATGTACTCATCGGTTATAAAGCACGGTACGTTATGTTACTAACACGTGTTACCGTAGATAGATGTATTAAGTAATGTTATATGTGTTCTAGGTGGCGTCTTATTCCAACTCACGTTCATCAGTCTATTGCGGCCATGTATACATTCGAATGTAAAGTCAAATTATTTTTTTATGATTAAATAATTGTCTTTGTCATATTAACTGGAATTGTTATCACTGTTAGTTTTATTTGTTTGTCGTAGAAAAAGATACTGCAAACGCCGGGTGCATTTTTTCTTAATGTTAATGCGTAACTGGGTCTGTGTAAAAATAAAAACTGACTTAGAAATCTAGTATGTTATGTGTTATTGATAATTACCGTTATAGTTAATAATGCAGTTATTTTTAGTCTGAATTATGAGATTTGTATGATTTAACATACTCCCGATACTTCCGGTCAAGAGAAATGGCGGTAGTTTGAAAAATTGCTGAGAAGAATATTTGCTTTTTTGTGTATCCTTTATATTGTACATACAATTTTCATCATGCCCACTCAATACTTTATTCATGAGATGGACAAAAGTAGCCCCTGCTTTGACCAGACCAAAATCGGAATCTGCGTCATCATTAATACTACTCCAACCTGAAATGATATCTAGACACGCAAGTACTTCACTTGTGCTGCTAAACCATCTGATCTTTCATGCCGGTTTCAACATGTTAATGTGGAAAATCTTTTCTGTAGCGCCCTTAATTTTTACCTTATAGTCTACAGGACTTGTTTTGTCTGTAATTACATATGGACCCTTCCAACTAGCAAGCAACTTGGATGTATGCGTTGGAAGTAAAACTAAAAACATTTTGACCAATTTCGAAGTTTCGTGTTCTTGCTTTTTTGTCGTAATACGTTTTCTGTTTTGTTTATTCCCTTTCTCGTTCTGCCTAGCTAACTCAGTCATCAGACGTAGGATATATCGTATTAGTTTCAAAAAAACAATATTACCACTGAAAGCGTCCTCTTAGAACCGCTTCGAAATTTTAAAACATTTGTTAGACATATTAGAATCGAAATAGATTATTGCGAGCGGGCTTTATGGGAATTAGAACATGGTCAGACCTTATATTTGTATTCATTTTATACCTCGCTATCGCTCGGTATAAAATATTGACAAATATAAGGTCTGACCATGTTCTAATTCACATAAAGCCCGCTCGCAATAATCTATTTCTTAAACAAACATTTACACGAATGTTCAAACGGAAAATTTAACATTTTCTCATTATATAGAGTTTTGGAAGACAAACAATCTCTGCGCAATGAAAAGGAAATACATTTTATACGTAGTTTAAAGCCACACTAAATTGGCTAGATGTTTATTGCTAATTAACTATTATTAATAGCAACTGATTAACTTATAATTAATTAATATAAACGCATTGTTTGTTTATGCGACGTTATGAACGTTATTTTCCCGAACTTTTAAACACAGTATCACGTCATTTTTGTATCTTATGTAAACAATATTTGTAAACATTATTGTCGCCCGAAGAGCTGCAGGAAGCAGTGAAAGTACAAGCGATATGATACAATATACAGATTTTTTCATGTGATTTTATTCTTTATTCATATTAATGCCGTCTTTTGTCTAATCCCCTTTTGTAGCATTTCTACCAATAAAATATTTTAAACTAAACCTCCCTGTATGCAAACAAGAGATACGGTATATATTTATCCCATGTTTTTGTATACTTTTGAGCGTATGTTTTAAGCATTCTCCTTAGTGTTTCATTTAAATTTTCTACAAGACCGTTCGGAACAGGATGATACGGTGTTGTGCACATTTTAAGAATTGACAATACCTGAACCATAAGGTCTGACATGAAATTTGAACCTTGATCTGTCAGTAATTCTTTTGCCACTACTACTCTTGAAAACAACTCGATTAAAGCATCTGCAACAGTTTCTGCTTCATGGTTAGCCAAAGGGAAAGCTTCTGGATACCTGGTTGCATAATCTATACAAACTAAAATATATCTAGGTTTATTTTCAGATAAGGGAAAGGGACCAACAAAATCTAGTGATATTCGCTGTAATGGCTCGCCCATGTGTATTAACTGATAAGGGGGGCTTTGGTAACTCTCCCCTTTTTGAACTCCTTTCTGACATGATATACAAAACTTAGCAATATCAATAAATATTCTGGGCCAATAGAAATGTTGCATTATGCGATATCTGGTTTTAGTAATACCCAAATGCCCTGCTAAAGGAATATAATGACCTAAAGTTAAAACCGTCTTTCTAAATTTTCTGCAAAGAATGTCAAATTTTATTGTAAAATAAGATTGTTCATCAGAATCTTCAGCAATATAAGACCTTATAGAATCCAAAGTATGATCAGCCTTCTGTTCTTCAATCAATTCCTGTCTGTTTCAAATCTGAAAATTATTGTCACGATTAGTAATAAAGATGGATTACTTATAGGTAAATCATCCGTGTACTTACTTTCAGTATTCTTTTCAATTTTGGCCTCCTCCTGTAACTGCTTAACCCTTTCAGTGCCACAGCAACATATTTGTCGTTTAGCGGTTGAATGCCAAGCGACGTTTTTGTCGTTTGAGCGTTGAATGCCAAAGCGACAAAAATGTCGTTTAATTAATTATATGCGTCAAACTGTATTTACACTAAAAACATCATTTGTTTACTTTGTTATGGTTTCAGTCTTGAAGCCTTAAATGGTCTTTATGTAATTTCGAACGTTTGTAACTATTTTGTTCTAAATATCATGACATCATATTAAATATCATGACGTCATCAAAGTTTGTCTGACGTCAGAAAGAGAAAAAAAGTTGAACTGCATCTTTTAAAAAACTTTTTTTTCTAATTTTTCCGTTAAAATGGATGAAGAACCTGGGAACCTTCCCAGGCAATTTAATCCGTGGTTTTCCGTAATTGATACTGAAACATTTATTCTACAATCCATAGAAAGCTTTGTGGAAGAATCGGGTCCAGTAGGATTTGATGCTGATTTTTTGCCTATTGATTATTTCAATAGATTTTTAGTAACAGAAGATGATGATTTAGTGGATCGACTGGTGGTTGAAACAAACAGGTATATATTACCTACTTTGCACTGTTGGTTGAGGTATTGGCTCAATTTCAGAGAACATAAAGTATATATATCAAGATCTATATCACATGTTTTTTCCTTCATGCAAGCCTAATTGTTTAACTTTAAACATTAAACTCTACTTGTTTGGGTTATAGGTGTACTTTCTGTTTAACACCCCTTTATGAATGTGTACCGAAGTTTACTTTTCTGACAAATGTGTCCGTCTTCGTGAAGTCATTGTTATACTTATTGATAATGTAAATCTTTGGGTAAATTCTAGAAAAAAAGCCTTGATGTATTTAAATTTGGACGAATTAAATATATCTTGCTTTGTATTTGAAACTAAAGATGCCGACTTTAATTCTTTAATATATTTGTTTTGACGACAACAGCGTACTAAATTTACGACCATAAAATCGCAATTAACGTCAGTGTTTTTTTTAGTAATCTTAATTATAATTATTAGGGCCACATTGTCTTCAACAATAATATACGTTCGAATTAACAGGTATGCAATCCAGTGTATGGAAAATGAAGTCCCAACAGGTATTTTTAACAGATCATCAAATTGGAGACCCGTAACACTTACAGAGATGAGAGCATTTCTAGGAATTGTTCTAGAAATGGGAATCGTAAGAAAACCAACTATTGAATCTCACTGGGAAACTGCCGGGCTTTCAGAAACACCAAACATCAGAGATATCATCACAAGGAACAGATTCCAGTCTATCTTAAGATATCTCCACTGCAGTGACAACACAGATGCAGTACCGAGGGGAAGGCCTGGATATGATCCAATGCATAAAATATCACCAATAGTAGATTTTTTCAACGATGTTTTTGAAAAAAACTATAGGTGAGGTGTTGAATTCAGTTTACTGATATTTAGTCTAGAAAAATGTAACATTTCCGTGAGGTGATTCCATGCAACTAGCAAAGTTCATAATTATAATTAGTAACATGGGCGTAGAACCCAGAAAAATAGTGATACGGTCGGAACCGTACCGGCCGTACCGCTTGCTACGCCTATTTAATATAGATAGGGGTTTCTATGTGCTATTATTTGCCACTTACCAAATTGCACTCAAGATCGTAATGGTTGCTGTTTTATATTGAAAGTCATTTTTTTTAAGTAGATTTATGCTGAACGTTTCACAAATTAAAGAGTATATGCAATGAAATTCTATTATTTTTTATTTCAATTTTCAAAAAAACTGGTGCGGTTTTCCGTACCAGCAACTTAAAGTGGTAAAAGCGGTCGGAACCGTACCGGCCGTACAGCTTGCTACACTTATGAGTAATGTTAACAATTTGTCGGCTGTCATTTTTATGATGCAAACAACAGCTTAAAATATAAAATCTCAATGAAAAGTATATGTCTTTATCATGTTTATAACTCAGTTAAAAAATAATGATTGCATAGTTTATAATTTATTAATAGGCTTTCACAGAATATTGTTGTTGATGAGAGAATAGTGGGATTTAAAGGACGACATCCACTGAAACAATATATTTCCAACAAGAAAGCTCACCGATGTGGGGCAAAGTTGTGGGTGTTAGGTGAATCTAAAACAGGCTATACACATCAGGTACTGGTGTACAAAGGAAAAAGAAACACCGAAAGAAGTACTCACGGTCAAGGGTAAGCTTTTTCTGTTTCACAATATATTACAATGATGCTGCAGTAAAGTTTTAAAAATTGTGAGTTTGAGGTTCGTTGCGTTGATTTACTTAAGCATGTGTTTTCCCGTGAATATTTTTCGCTGTATTTGGCCAAAAAGATACCTCTCTCATAAACAAATGATGGTCTAGGTGGACGCATGGTTAAGATAGTTCATCTATTGATGACGAGGTCTGTCAACAATGAGGTTGCGGATTCGAGTCTCACTGCGATCAAGTGCGCTCGACTCAAATCTTAATTGACAGGTATTGCCAGTTTTCCTACTTAACGTTGGGGTTTTCTCTGCATACTCCAGCTTCCTTTCAAAATAAAAGACTGGACGCCATGATGATATAGCTGAAAAATTGCATTTAACACCGTTCAAACAAAATAATTGAACTTAAATGTTTTTTCTGTATTAGTGTAAACTTTGATGGCCTGTAGTGTACATATCGTTGCATATACAACACTAGACATAATTGTTACTTTT
The DNA here is from genome assembly GCA_944474755.1 of Limnoperna fortunei. Classification (NCBI taxonomy): domain Eukaryota; kingdom Metazoa; phylum Mollusca; class Bivalvia; order Mytilida; family Modiolidae; genus Limnoperna; species Limnoperna fortunei. The sequence goes on along the minus strand of OX104122.1, from coordinate 62,348,501 downwards.
CATTCACAGTTATAAAGTAGTAATGGATTTGGTTCGTCCTCATTTCGGAAAAAATCATCATGTTACCATGGATAATTGGTTTACATCACCAAAACTGTTGCATGACCTATGGAATAGAGGAACATTGGTCACAGGTACTGTTATTGTAAAAAGAAAAGGCCTACCACGCAGCTTTAGAACAACACATCTACCAAGGGGAAGTGTGGTAGCAAAGTCGCAAGGTCGCCTGCTTGCTATATTATATTCAGACCGAAGACAAGTCACGTTTTTAACTACAAGTGAAAACGCGCGGTAAGCTTATTTTTTTAAATCCAACAAGTTTTCATCAGAATACATTTAATACATTCCAGTCGCACTTATCACCATTTCAAAGGGCTGACTTAAACTTGTCTCGCTTAAATCAGCATTACTGACGCGTGTTTAATTGCAGTTGATAACTCTTTTGTTAAAAGGCCTGTATCTACTACAATGATAAAAATAAATGTTTTGCAGTGAATGTAAGCTCAAGTGCCTTGACTGATTTGTGCTCGAAAGATAATCAAGCCATCTTGTTGCTGAAACCATTTCAGTTAGCGTGATTGTTTGAAAAAATGTTTTTCAAATCGTCTACCGGTCATTTTAACCAATCGATTGCCTGATATTACAAGAATTAAATGTGTATAACAAAATGAATCCCATAATGTTTCCCTACTAGAATTCTGTTTGTTCTTTTCACATTAGAACCGTGACAAAAATTAACAGCAGAGGTATGGCTATGACAAAACCAAGTGTTGTGCACAAATACAACGAGACCATGGGAGGCGTAGATCTCGGGGATCAGTTGCTACTAAAATTTGAACCTCAGTTTAAGGGTATGAAACTGTGGCGAAAAATTCAGTTCAACTTAATAACTACAGCATCAGGTAAACATTTCTACTGAATTCAAATGTACATTTTAACCATTCTTTGGTGACCGTAATAATGTAAATACAATTAAATGCAGTTATTAATGTTATAGCAGATTTTTCCTGATTTAACCTCAGATAACTTAGAAATAAATAATAGTGCATTCACATTTCGATTCATGCAGCAAGCATATTAGGCGAACTCGATTTAATTTCACAACGGGTATACGCGACCGAAATTTTTAGTTTTTTGATGTCATTTTGTAATAAGTATTGGTAGTTTTCAAGAAAAAATCATTGCTGTTTTTAATTTTACTTGCATGCAGTATCATAAAATTCATATAAACAAACGTGGACTTTTTGAAAAAAAATATATGCAATTTTTTTGTGTAAATAGAATTACATGTTTGACGTCACTGTTCGAATCCAGCACTTCTTGCAGTATTAAAATTTTATTTCAGTCGATGCATATATCTGCTACAAGAACTGCTTTCTTGTCCAGAAAAAAATGAACCACGTAAAGTTTCAACAGAGCATTGTAAACGGATTGATTGGAAACTACAGAGATGGCAACTCACGGAAAGGCAGACAATCAACGACTAGGTTGCATCTGAGACATCCCATGCATCAACATTGTTTAGATATAATTCCAGATGGTAGAAGAAGAAAGTGTGTCGTTTGTTCTGACAGAAATGGTGGCTTCAGGAAAACAAGAATTAGAACATGGTGTCCAATTTGTGGTGTAGGACTATGTATTGGAAGATGTTACAGACAGTTTCACGTCAATAATGAAGAGTAGTTAAAATAAATTATAATGTAACTGTAAATATGTTTGATTTTGTTTAGCCAACTATAGGACGTATACGTTAGTGTGAGTAATTGGAAAACCGGAAATACAATTTTAAAGAATATAAAGTTCTGAAAACGTTCAATAGTTTAAAAAAATAAAAACATCATTTTAATCCGATTTAAAAAAATCTTTTTTATACAAATTAGATACACCAAGCAGTGCTCTATGTTTCAGATATATCCTACATGTCTAATATCGGTAAGATTAAATATTTATTATCAAATAGATAACAATGGCTGTAAAAAATGTAGTATATGCTAACACAACATCGGTTTATAGTAATAACATCACACAACATTACAAGTTATCACGACGTCGTACGTCTTAGTAAAATAGGCGTAGAAACGTCATACATGATATTTTATACGGTGACGTTACAAACGTTAAAAATTTGAATTTGGCACTGAAAAGGGTTAACCTTCTGAGCTCTGGTCTGCACAACATGACATGACTCTGTTGATGAGTTCGAAACAGAATCGAGACAAATCTACAGAATTCTTATTTTCACGGTCTACTGTAATATCGTTAACACTAGAAGATATACAAATATTAACATATTTTCCAATGATGAGTTCTGCAAAAGCTAGGGTATCCAACACTACAGCTAAAACAGTGCCTGAAATAAAAGGTGTGTCAATTGTGACTAAGCTTCCTTACACTCACATGTTGACCCATCTGCAAGGCAAATATCTCTGCATTTACCTGTAAGGTTGTCTGGTTCAACATACTTCGAATTAACAAACACAGTCCAACACCCTGTGTCCCTTAACACTGAAGCAGGCTTGTAATTTACCTTACCTTGAACAATGTCTAGTCCTGGTACCTTGCTCGTTGTTATATCATCACAAATCGCCCCTGGTAAACGAACTGTGATACTACTAGCATATTCGCCGACTGTTCTTATCTGTTCTTGTTTATCTAAATACAAGGCTAACTTACCTTGTTTGTTTTCTCCTGTTTTACCCTGTTGTTTGTTCTGAAGCGTCAAAACTGAGATTGTAGGTTCGATTCTCACTGCAGGATGGTATACTCGACTACAATCTTAATTGACAAGTATTGCCAGTTTTCCTACCGCAGGTTGGGGTTCTCTCCGGGTACCCCGACTTCCTCCCTCAATAAAAACTGGATGCCACGATATAGCTGAAAAATTGCTGAAAGTGGCGTTAAACACCATTCAAACAAACAAAACAAACACAATCTGAAGCGATATGTTCTTTGCGGTTACAAATGAAACATGTTCTGTTTTCAGGTTTGAACTGACCTAGGTTGTTTCCTTGTGGTTTATTCTGAGATTTCCTCTGAACTTCATTACCTGACTGTCCTTTGTAACTACTCTTACCCCTACATCTATATGTGCTGTCTGATACGCTTCTGCCAAGTCTACTAGAGATTTTGCATCAGGTGGTTTATGTTCTTGAAGCCATAGCCTCAAATTATTATCACTACTTACCATCAATTGATCTCTGACCATCAAATCGTAAAACTTGTCAAAACTACCGTCTATACTTTCTCTGTTATACCAGTGTCTTAAAAATCCTTCTAATCGGACCGCAAATTCCTTAAAAGACTCCCCTGCCAACTTAACTGAATTTCTTACTTTTCCCCGATAGGCCTCGGATGTTAACTCGTACCTAACCAAAATGGCTGTCTTTATTTTGTCATAAAAGTTACTGTCTTCCTCGCTCAACCTAGAATGCTCATCAAGAGCTTAAACACATAGAAGTGGAACAAGTTAAGTGGCCATTCACTCTTTTGAATTTTATTGAGCGTACAAAGTATTTCAAAAGATCTCAAAAATACATCCGGGTCTTGACCCTATTGAAATTTGGGTAACTTAGATTGGACGTTTCCCGACTGTTGCTAACTTCTGCTACCTCCCTGTGCTAAGTCCTTTTCTTTCAGTTCTAATTCTTTCATCCTACAATTATTTTCCATTTCTACTCTCCTCATTTCTCTCTCAGCTGCTCTATCGGCTCTTTCAGTAATTTGCATTTCTTTTTTAAACAATAAACAGTTGAAGCCGATTCACCTTTTTCAATAAACTCTGCAATCTACTTAATAGGCAAATTTTCTGATGTCATTTCCAAATAAATCTCACCAAAGTATTTTAAATATAAATAACAGTTTAGTTTCTAAAATTTTTTTAAATGGTTTTCAAATTAACCTTATATATGTTGGACCTGTGACAATCTCACCGCTGCTACCATTGTAAAGACGTAGGATAGTCGGATTGCCAGTTGGCCAGCATTCACAGAAACACCAGTAAAAATAATATTTTACTAAAACTAAATAAACTGACAAAATCAAACAAACTGAACACAATTACAACAGGCAAATGAATACAAAAGAAAAATGAACATGCAAACAAAAGTATTATAGCAAATAAAAGTCAAAATTCTAAGACAATACACTGAACTAAAAATTAGTTTAAAAAAATTTAACATAAATATAAGTCTCCAGTCATCCATACGACAATTCCGTCACTCCCATGCAACTCCGAAGAAGTTTCGTTGAGAGAGCTAAAGCTAGGAGTCAAATGGTCTCGAGGTTTTACTACTATAACAAGGATGACACCCTACTATTATATATAATTCTTTTCTATAAACATGACACTTTCTACTGACACTTTTATTGCATTTCATTTATCATAGATGTGAGTAAACTGCAACTGGACCATACTACTATATTAAGAAATGTCACGGGGGACATTCGAAACTAAACTACAAAACCATGTCTTGCTACCTTAAACGTCCACATAAACCAATATTTTTCACTTCCGCTATTCGCAGATATTGGGCGTTGTGCACTACTTCGACATAAACTTTATAGCTGGTTTTTAGTTCAATCTTTGTGGAATATAAAAAGGACGCACGATGACTGACCTACGTGTAGTGTCGTCGCTTTTAAACTGAGAAATAACTCGATGGAAAACCCCTGAGCAAATTCAGCATATTTTCCTGTGAAACTCCATGTCCTAAACTGACAATCCTGAGATTCACCAAATACCTGAACTGAAGAATACAGCTATTCTCTTTAAAACCTAGGTGTGCTCTACCGCACGGGTTTACCTGTACAATTACCTGTGTGCCAGTCACATAGTTTTCCTAGCGCGAAAATTAATCTGTTGGTTGTGAATCAGGGTAAAGTTTATACATACCTTTATATAAGCAAGAGAGTGAGCTGCACTTATGTAAAATTAATGAGTGGTTGCAAATGATTGACAAATAACGATCATAATGAAGTTCGCTACACACCTAGTGTATCAAACAGAATGGTTATTACATGCAAAACAAGTTTATTATTTGACAGATACATATGAAACCACTGGTATGTCCACAATATGTCCACAGTTTAAGTTTTAAGTTTAAACATATTTTGTTGTCAACAATAGCCAATAGGATCGAACACAAGTTATTACAACATATGAAGTTCTCTCCGTTCAATAATCTTACAAACTATGACACAAGATTACTGCACGGAAATATCTACACAATTTAAAATACATATAGAAAATACATGATACATAATAACAAAAATACATGATAACAAAATATATACATTTACTATATAAACAATGCAAGAAAGACAACCAAAACAATAAGGTGGGGGAGGGAGAGTCGAGCTATGCAGCAAATCTCTTAGAATGGGGAATGTAACAGTGTACTTGTCTAAAAATTATAGTGTTCACTTCGTTACTAAGGTTATCAGAACCAAATAGGACAATTTCAATAAAGGGATTAGTAATTCGCATCAACGTATGTAAAAAATTAATTTCTAATGTTATCGCAAAGTCGACATTCTAGAAAATAATGTCTTCTAGGGGACAACCACAAGCACATCTTAGTATTAATAATATTTATATTTCTGTTTCCTATTAAAAATATGATGGGAAAACCATGTTTTTTCTTTTTTCAAGGACATTTTAAAGCTCATAAAAGTTAGTAATTCTCTTTGATCTGGAGGAAGAGAATTCCACAATCTAACTGTTGAGGGAAAATAAGATGTTGAAAAGGTGTTAAGTCGACACAAAGGTGTTATGTAATCTAGTCGATATCTTAAATTATAATGTCCAACATCATAGTAGTCATTTAAATATATCTTAAATATTCGGGAGCATTACCATTGCGGATTTTATACATAACATTTAGTTTTCTTATATTACGTCTGCTTATTAAAGATAAACCAACCTGTTTCGAACATTAACGATTCATTACTGGAAAAGCGAAGAAGTTCTGTTACAATTCTAGCAGTCTAAACTGTAAACGTTCAATTTTCCCTGTCAGTGACAGAGCAACCATCCCATAATTTGCAAGCAGTAGAGGAAGAAGATGCCTAGAATAAATAATGTTCAGGTTGTTTTGCACAGAAGATACTTTAGTTTTCGCAGAACAAATATTTGTTAAGAAGCACTTTAGATATTATCAATATGAGTAGACCATTTACAATTTTGAGATAGAGTTATTTCTAAATGTTTATGGTTTTCCACAAAGGAAATATTTTAACCAATGAATGTGAAGTTCAGGGGTTCATGATTTCTAAAAGAAACAGGAAGGGGCCCAATACACCCGATTGCAAATTAACAATTGAAGATCTCGAATTTTTTAACAAAACTTGCTGACATCGATTTCTTAGATAATCTTGGAGCCATAAAAAACGATTCCTTGAATTCCATAGGCCTTTAATTTTGAAATTAACCCTTTATTCCAAAGACGCTGCCTTCGATATGCCACAAAAGACAACACGTTATTTCCCCATTTTCTAAAGATAAACATATTTTATGACAAAGTTCGATCAATGGATAATAATTTGAATGTCCAGGTACAAAGCCAGACTGAAATTTGTACAATAATTTGTGGTCAGAAATGTGGTTATATATATGCTTAAATATAACGCTGTTTAGATGTCAACTTTTATTTGTATAACTTCAAAATTCGTCATGTAAAACACAAGTTAAACACAGCTAATTAAAAATCATTAAAAATTAAACCACGAAAAGACAGATATTGGGAATAACCAGGTTAATCCTAAAGTCTTATGTTAAGCTTAGTCCTGAAATTGGTGCTATTCTGAATCTGTGATTGGCATTAATACATACACTTTATATATCTCTATGGAAAAATATGATTAATATCAATTGTCGTTTTGTGTTTAAATATAAGAAAGGCAAACACAAAACGATAATTGATATTCAATGAATGTAATAACAAAATACCGAACACCAATGAAACTGTCAAAAAGACAATCCACAAATCAAAGTCCGAGGCACCGGCAAACTCCAGAATTAACAACCAACATAACGCAACACATTTTTCCACCAAAAACCAAGGTTATCAACGAAATGGTTTCTCTCTTGAAATGTCCGTTTTCCTTTATTATTAATAAGGAAAAGGGAACTGTATTTAAAAGGTATATAATGTCGATTTAAAGTGTTAATTTACTTATTATATTTATTTCATAGCCTTAGCATTTGGGATCTGTGTCTTTTATTTACAAGCACAGACTTGAAGACTATGCTAGTAGATTTTTTAGACCGCGGGTATCACCAGCCCTGTAGTCACACTTCAGCGCTGACAAAATGTCATTAGGGGTTATAGTCGGCGTCTAAGCTTTCTGCCTGAAATCTAAATTGCGTTTAATTTCATGGCCTTTCAAGGTGTAGACGGCCTTGTCTGGAATCAGTATAAATGAAGGTAATTACTAAATACCGAACACCACAAAAGCTTTTCTAAGTCATAAATGTGTAGCCTTCTGAAATTATTGTTTTCACTGCAACTGATTATGCGCTTGGAAAAAAATGGTTGCATCTAAATTAGACGAATACGCTGGCGTAAAAAACTTAGTATCTTTGACATTTCAGCTGCATTTTATTCATGTAGTAATAGTTTTTTACTTAAACTTAAGTAGCATAATTCTATTTTTGTGAAACTTTGGCCTAAAAGAAATCAACCCTAGGTAATTTTATAGACATATAGGAGCAGTAAAGTTGATTTATGATACAAACCGGTCAATTATTAATAGAAATCGCAACAGACTATGTTAAAACTACTAAATGAAAAATAGAACAATTAATTGTATATGAAATGACTATATGATTATACACTTTTATTACCATTAAAATAAATTTCTATATGTACTTTTCTTTGTTGCAAAACGCTTACAGTTACCTTGCCTTAACATATAACCTGTACTCATTTTGTTTGCTATTAACATTATTATAATGACGAAGCATTCATTTACAGACAACATTAAAAGACACTTTTACCAAATATGTGTTCCTAAATCCTATTGTCACAGACAAAAGAAATTGATGCATTAAAATTAAGGCACTAACAAATCTTTCATCTTCATTCTGTGTCAGTCAGTAGCAGTGTTCCACTACGGTTTATATTTGTTATCTGTAAATATATTAGGTTAACATATATTTCTTGTCGTATCTTATAAAAGTCTTGCTCTCATGATTAATTCACTTCGAAAAATCGGAAGTAGAGTTCGAGATCACGCTAGTTAAGTTATATGTCTTAAAGTGTAGGATTACCATTTTTTCGCCTCTTATTCTATATACAATTTGATTTTTTTAACTTTTCGTGGAGAATGCACCATAATTTCAAATAAACAGACACTTTTGTCCAATAAAAATAAGTAAAGGGTCAGCATTCTGTCAAAGTTTCACCCTTACTTTCATTGCATATAATAACGAGCATTTGACCGAAAATTTATATAGTCCATGATATGGACGAGAAAACGCATCTCGTTTCCAAAAACGTAAATAATCTATAATTATTATGCGATTAAAACCTTCAAAACTTTATCCCAATGTTTCCTGAAATAGTCAGCTTTCTAAATATATCAAATTTATTTTGGTATCATGTACGTTCAAACTATATAGTAGGAAACAGTGTTTAAATCTCATACAGTACTACTTTTTAAGTACAACAGTGCGACCTCTGGATTGGTTCCCGGTATTTGGTGATCCGATAGCTGAATGTAACCAAATTCTTACTGACTTAACTATAAAATGAACTGTATCTGTTGTATTGTTTATAATGAAAGTAGTTGAATGATTTTCTAAAAAGGTTTTGGTATGCCTAAGTTTACTTTTAACAAAAAATAAATTACAAACTCATGTTTACTTCAAATGACATGTTTTATGAATGTTTGTAAATTGCAGAAATAAAACGTAATAACCTTCCACACCCGTGTTCCTTAACTTTTTTAACAAACGAAACTAGAAAGCAAAAAAGGGTTTGTTATGCCTAAGGTTTAAATTGAAAATAAATAAATTTCAATCCCATGTATACTTCAAATGCCATATTTTATGAATGTTTGTAAATTGCAACCACTCAATAAAAAAAAACGTTAATAACCGCCCCACACCCGTGTTCCTTAATGAAATTATTTTTTAAACAAACGACATAACGTTCTAGAAAGCAAAGAAAATAACAGACAATGATGACTTAACCTTCATATTCCAATGCTATGTCGTTAAACAGAACACAGATTTTGGCTGAAAAATTATTGCCAGTTTTTTCCGCTGGTGTAACATTGTTCTTAAATTTAAAACATCGACTTCCGTGTAAATGTACGGCCTTGCAATCGTCGCTTTTCATACATTTCCCTTCACATTCTTCAAATGAAGAGACTTCCCAAACTGAATCAATTTCATCGTCTGGTCCTTTGGAATCCTTGGTGGAATTCATGTAGCACAGAATACAACGTTTAGTATAGAATTGACTTTCTATGTCATCCTCTGTATACTGTTGAATACTATAGAGAAAACAAAAATTATTCTTAGGTATAAAACGGAATGCCATACAGGTAATCATGTCTTCACATAAAATTTCACAATCCCTCAATGACTTCGTTGGTTCAGCCTTCAATACGTATTCGTCTAATCCTTTCATTCCGTCCAGTTTTTTGGTATAGCACTTTAAATCTGTAAAATATTATTGCATTGTAAGACACATTGTGATATTTCGGTTTTATTTATAGAGGAGAGAAACCAAACACAAACCACACTGGGATTATTTTTTAACAAACGACAACACGTTCTAGAAAGCGACCACGTGTAATAACCAAAAAATGACTCTACCTTCATTTTCCAACGCTTTATGATTGCAGCAGAACAGATTTTGGGCTGAAAATGTATTGCCAGTTTAGCTGTTAAGAACATAATTAAAAAAACTGGGCAAAAATGAATAAATCTAAGTACAACAAATAATCAAAACTTAATGAAAAACCAAATAACATGAAGTATGTCATATAAATATAATTAACATAACCGTGCTAAAAAGACATGGGAATTGCTATTGGTTACATTTCCGTTTAAGGAGTGGTTTGTATGCATGAAATCAAAATAGATACTCGGATGAATGAATGCTGAAAATGCGTTCTTTTTCAAATAAAACCTAACAATTCCAAATTTTAAAATTGTGAACAAACCAGTACACATAATCGTACTTTAAAAAGTCTGCGTTTTCTTGTTGTTTGGACTGCTGTCCTAACGACCATTGCGAATTATTGTATACGTTTCACTCATCTCGCTCATTGCGTCACTATCTGCTAAGCTAATTAGCCTACAAAAAGATTGATGAAAGGGAAGTCTGCGTAAATATGTGTATTAACATAACACTGAAAAGAACACGATAAAACACTGGGCAAAAATAATACGTAGTGACACTTCGTGGTCGGGGACTTAAAAGAAGATCGCAAATCATTATTGTCAGTGACGTCCAGAAATCACTTGATACTGCAGTATTGTATGAAATCATGTAACAATGAAAGAATGACTGTATAATCATAAAGTGTCCAGCATTTAGCAAAATTTGATGTTCTAACTAGACATTCGTATCCTCTGCAATTTCGAATTACTGCTCATATTTTAAAACAATTACAATTTTAGCTGCTGAAGCAAATCTTGCATTTACCTAAAAACTTTGTTGTGCAAGTTCTTGTACAAATGTTTAACTGTATCAAGGAGGAATTTATGAGCATTTACTAAAATTGGAACAGTTATTACAACTCTGCGCCAGACGTTGTTGCTTAAAAAATCCAGATATTGATAGCTGTTTCATACTAATACAGAATGTGGTGAAGTTTCTATGTTTGATTATTAAGAGAAGGATATTCTTTATATAATCAAATTATAATAATATACACGTCCTGACTATAACTTGCTGCACTTAAAACAAAAAATGAATCAATGAATGAATCAACTGAAGAGTTCTTCTGTTCCTCTAATTTTAAAACGTAGTAAATTTGCAAAATGAAATGCAAATTCTTTCAACACTAATTTTAACTTGAAAAGTTGTTTTGGTTATGAAATCTTAATTATATTATGACCTTATTATTTAAAACCAATAAACAAATGAGAATCTCATTTTCAATAGTGGTGAGAAATATTTGTTCCCATTGTTTTTTCCACACAGGCCAAGTGGTTTAACAACAGAATAAAAATTCGCGAAACACGTCGTATATTTATGTACTGTGAGCGGCTTAACGATATAAGTGAACAATTCGTGGAAAAAATTATGGTCCAAGATGGCTGTAACTGATGAAACGAACATACACTTAAATGTATATTAACGTTATATGGTCAGTGATGGTGTAAACATTAAGTTGTTATCAATAAAATCTACAATTTGTGGATGAAACCACAGAATTCGACATTTAGTTCGAATCGTGAAGATTCTGCACATGTGAGACGAAAAGAGTGTGATTGTTGGCTATAAGATGATAATTAGTTGTCCTAAATGAGGGGTTTTATAGTTCATTCTTCATTCAACACTACAAATAAAATATTGGAGATCTTTTTTTTAAGCGTAAAGGTCTGGACTGGTGTCTTGTACATAGTTTGTTATTCTTAGTTATTTGACGACATATTGTAAAAACCAAAAACCCTACAAAAGTGGAATGTAATTGTGACATTATTTGTAAACATAGTCTCTCTTTTAATCAATAGTGGTCGCTGGAAGGAAGTACAGATAACAACGATATTGAAAATAAAACTATTAGATTAATTTAATTGACAATAACGGTATTGGTGAACGCTCTGAAATTGTTTAGCCCGCAAGCTTGCAATTGGAAGATTTGTGCCCTATTCGTATTGTATACAAACAAATTTTCCTAGCACTCTATACCTAACTTTCGCGAATATTTAGCGTTCTGTTTTGGCTTCTGACATTGTGTCTATTACACAAACGAACAAATTTCCAACGAGAAATAGCCTTCTTATGATTAAAAAAAATATCTACACGTAACTTAAATTGCAGGATAAAAAAAAATTCCGTATATTATAATATATTGCCAAATTGTTACCAAAGGAATATCATGGAATCACGCTATATTTTGATGATTTTGAAATTTTTGTATATTTTTTTCTTCAATTAGTTTAAATAACAAAACCGATAGTCTACCAATTTTCAAAATAACTAAGTTGAGTTTTAAATATTAAATAAAATGAATAACCGACCGAATATTTGCAATTATAAAAGACAAACTTTCATACAAATACTCTATTCAAAATTTAATTAATTGTAATAATGTAATTATTTAAGTCAAATTTGTCACTACAAAAATCAGTATGCTAGGGTTTAAAGAGTCATAAATTAATCTAACATACACATGGTGTACATTTATCTGTACCTTGTCTGTCGTCTGACTTTCCACAAATAGCTGCACATAGTGGAGCAACCGTCGACGCAAGAATCATTTTCCCTGTTGTTCCAATGCCGGCAACTCCAGCCGATTGTAAAAACGCAAACCAACTTCCTGCTTTTACGACGCCTACCATAGACATAATCTTTGCCGCGATAGATCCTGCAGCTATTCCAGTGGCTCCAAATCCTGCGGCAGCTATGGCTAAAGGTGTACCTACAACAGCTCCAGTACCAACTGCAGCCAAACATGTCGTATAACACGTGATGTCTTCCCTTTTCCAGTTCCATGGCCAATCTAAACCTTTTAAACAGAAATAATATGCAATTATAAAAATGAAACACTGTCTTCATAGATAGTGAAAGTACTATACCGTGTATTTTGTTAAATTGATAGACGCCATTTTGAGACATTAACGAAATAAAAATGGAACGGGAAAATCACCACCACCACCACCACCACCATCACCAACGCCACCACTAACCACCACCATTACCACCCCACCACCGCCAAAACCACCATTACCGTCGCCGACACCGTGGCCGTCAGTTTTCGACTCCAACATTAGTTTACCATTATCGTTCAAGAAATGCTTTAGAAAAGACCCGACCCAGAGGAGAAACTATCAACTATTCAACAATCCCGTGGATCGTCAGCCCATCGCCACATAAGAAAACAAACCTTACTGATCAAAAGAAGCAGATTACTATTGGTTGATAGACATTTTAAGATCACTTAAATACATGGACATAAGGGGTTCGTGGTTAGTGGATGGATTTACTTTTTGTGTTCACGTATAGCGTTATGTTCTGAATCATAGAATTACTATTCTTAGTCTTTTCGAAAAGGTATAAAATGTAGCTTTGGATTTTGCGCGTACTGAAAAACAGACAGCGAGGCCGTGTACAGTTTCAGTGGTCACAACGATATTGAATATCCTGAAATTAATTGTCTTTTTACCTTTAATATTTATATTCTTCATTTTCTTTAAAAAAACTGATTTGTTATTTTGTATGATAGTCAAAGACAATAAAGATTTACATTCCGCCTTTTGTTTCCACTACACGAAGTGACGTCATCAAGAACAAAACAAACTTGGCACGATAACTCGTTGTTAGTCTGCGCAGGAAGGAAATAGGTTTGTGAAAATTAAGCATGTACTTCGTCTTTGGAGAGTAAAAAATAAAGGCAAGGAATGCATGCATTAATATGAACCTTATGCCGAGTTGTTATTGTATACAGATATGTGAGAAAACAGTGGCGGATGCGTAAGGGGCGTACGTCCCCCCCCCCCTTTAAAAAAACGGAAAGGAAAAAAAAAGAGAACAGGGAGGGTAACAACAAGCGCCAAAGGCAAAAATGTAATCCCTGCTCGTCCTCGCCATAAATTAATGCATTAACGGTACTAATTCGTTTATTATGATATCTCTGATGTATACTGTACCAAATAAAGGTTACTGAACACTATAAAAAACCCTGTGTTAAATAAATTCATTTTGATGCTTGGAAATTGCGAGAATGCAGGATTTTGCACCATTTTTTCGAGAACGTCTGGGGGCCTTAACCCCTTCTCTGCTTGGCGCGGGAGGACCACTCCGTGGCCCTCCTTTTCCGATATCCCCCCTTTTTTTACGCTCCCCACTTACGAACCGCCCCTGGAAAATATGTTATTATACCTGTCCGAAATAAGAAATAATTTTGCTGGATAATCAGGTGATCACATGACATAAAATGATACAAAAGTATCGTACCAGAGTTTCTATTAAAAGACGCTATTAACCTTCAACATACTCTTCCAAAATTCCGTGCATGCATACCTTGCCTGCATTTATTACTCTCCAAAAGACAAAGAACATGCATAAGTTTCCCGCCTTAATTTTCACAAACCATGAAGGATTATGTTCCTATTTCCTCTATGTTACTCTACAAAATACAGATTACTGTGACCTCGTACTTACCCAGAGATTACAGAAACTCTGACTGGATATATTTTTACGTTGCCGCGTAATTCTCCACGAACTTCACAGATTTCATTCGTTCCTTGCACCAGCACCTTACTCGATTAAAATGTATTCTCCACAAACCGCGACATCCCTGATACATTATAATATGACCATACAACGAGCTTCCTTACCTCTCCGCAAACCCATACAGTATAAAGTCGTATCTTGCCTGTGTTATCTTGCCCAAGTCGCTCTCCGTAAAGCCTGACAGATTACTTTCGCACCTTACTCAATTAAAATTTATTCTCCACAAACCTCCGCAAATTAGATTCGTACCTTACTCGATTTAAATGTGATCTCCACAAACTTCTAAAGATTATATCTTTTTACTTTGCAAGTGGCCTTCACAAACCTAGCTTGACAGATTATATTTGTAGCTTGTCGGCCCGACTTTAACGAACAAGTTCAGACACAAAAAACTGTCTCGCCTGCAATCCGCATCAGCAATAAAAAAAAACTTAATTACATTAATATAGGTAACGGAAAATGATTGATTGATTGATTTATTAGACGTCTGCTTTACGTCCAGCGGGCAGTATTTCAGCTCTATTCATGATTTAAACAAGTTAAACTATAAATCAACGGTAAAAAGGGATGGATGGGACTTAGGGAAAAACATTTGACTGTCGAAAATGAGCAGGGGCGGGAATTTTGGTATTTTGTAGCGGCTACACTGAGCCAACTCTTTAATGAAATATACAAAAGGGGTCTTGATCGTGCAAGTAGCGTGCCATTCTCAAAACACATCACCAAATACAGTCCGTGGCCAGGCTTTCCGTATTGTAACCTGATAACCTCCCCCCCCCAAAAAAAAAGAGGGTGTGCCTTATCCGCCTCTCGGGGTCAGGTGATACCTACCAGACTGTCGTGTACCTTTCATTAGTAACCTCAATACTAAGTGCTTTCATCCAATGCATTGCAATGTTTATGGCTTAAGCATAACATATAAAGCAAAATGTCCAGCGACTTCGTTTAAATTATAATCAAATTCTTACCTTGAATTCATTACTTTTTATTAACCTTCATGTGGCTTCCCTTTAAAATTGACTACACATAATATGTTATAAAGAATACTCGTACCCACGCTATTTTTTTTTTTTTTTTTGGTTAATCCGACAAATCACAAAACTGACTTCGGATTATAACGGCAATAAAATTCGACCTAATAATATGTAACCATTTAAAATGTTCTGATATAATATTACCTTGTACGCCACTTTTAACGCAAGTCAAAAGAAATACAGCCAAGAGATTTAGGATGTAAACAGTCTTCATATTCATCTCCGTGGCCTGAAGTGTAAACATGTAAACGTGAAAGGTTTCTAATTTCACTAAATGCAAAGCAAAAAGTATATACTGTGCTTCATTTACCACTTATTCTATGTTATACCGCTGTGTTCTCATAAGGAATCGAATATTAAATGTGTAGTCCGAAAATAAACTGTTCAATCACGAGCGAGCGGGAGAAGGCATATAGTTACACGTACAAAACACGTGACATTGTTAATCATGGGAAGGGAGACAAAATGAAATAATTATTAAGGATAACAGTGCTATAGATTAATTAGTTAAATATTACATTTGATGTGCATTATAATTGTCTACACAGGGTCCTTACAGGAAGTCAGGGTTCTACAGGGGGTCATACTGAACAAAAGGTCAATATAATAAATAAAGGTAGTGTAATTAGTTTAATTATTCATTGTTCAAAAAATTCTTGGATGAAAATCGTAAATTGGTAAATAAATGTATTAATAATGTGTGGTTTTAGAATGGCCCTGTTGTATGTAATAATTGCCTTTAATAACAAACAGCTGAGATTTTATTACAAACCTTGAACATAACAAGGATATTATAAAAAAAACTAAGAGACGTTCAGTTTTTGGACAATGTTTTTGTACAGATACAAATTATGCCTAGTGAAAAGTTATGTTTCTATATGTGATTGCAGTGTATATTTCTTTAAATACATATTATATCATTTTATAATTTAACCTTGACATACCACCGTCTCAAATATTCCTCCGGAAATGAAAAAAAAACCGTATTATCAATGTTATTTTTGGACTTAGAATGTTGTAAAGGTTGTACAAGGTCAAAGTAGATTGGACATTGGCGAGCTGTCCCATGTGGACGGATTTTTGGACTTAGAATGTTGTAAAGGTTGTACAAGGTCAAAGTAGATTGGACATTGGCGAGCTGTCCCATGTGCATGGACGGGTTGAAATGGAAACTTCAACTGAGCTCTGGTAAACTGATTGTTTACCGTAAGGAGATTGGGAATGATATGCTATACGACTTATTTATTACACACATGTCTTATCTATTCGTTCGAAAAAGAAACGTTTGGTTAACCAAATCGATCAAACTTTAAACTAATTGTGATGCCAAGAAAGAGACATAATGAGGAATAGGAAGGGCTACCTAGAGAGATGATCGCATTTGGGAGATGGGATTTTCTATAACACACAGAAACGTTAATGCGTAATGCCAGCAAAAACTTTTTGACGGGCATTGGACAGGCGCAACGGGAATTAAACAATTTACGTAAATGCAAACATTTCTGAGATTAAACTGTTACCTATGGCGCTCAAAGGTGTTTTGGATAGTTTAATTGTTGTCAATGGCAAAACAGCATATTTTTTTAAACTTAATTCAAAAATTACCCATGGTCATGTTTTCTATCATTCTACGTTTTATAATAAAGCATAATAAAGCAGAACTAAAATAAACCAGTTATCGAAAACACATTCCAAACATCTAGCGAGACCATATATGTTAAGGATGGAAAGTGATTGTGACTTACATAATTAAATAGAAAGGTTTTGCAAGATCAACTTGTGCTTGTATGTGTACCTGTACTTGTGTAACACTAATAGTAATATAAGTCTTCCTGAATATTTTTACAAGTAAAATTATTCCATGTCACTTAATACCTCATTTTCAAGATATAATCGCTCTCGTTAAAGGAGGTGGAAATTGTAGTGCTTATCATGTGATGTCATACAATTTTACGACGACACTTTCATTTGAAAGCAGCAACATTTAAAACGAATTGGAAAGATTAAGAAAGACGATGCAAAAACGAATCTATGCTGTGTTTTGCCGAGGTGGAAAGCCCACATTAATCACAAATTTATGGAAAGGGGTGGAGTTTTGTGCCGTTCATACGATGTTAAAATACCGTGTTTTGGGGAAAGTGCCATAAATAAAATCACGTGATACGAATCATCATTGCCGCCTACGTTCCGCTTCGATTTCAAAATTTACGTAAGAGCAACGACGTAAATGATATTTAATATAGTTTTAAATAACAGAAAACTAGTAAATTGAGAAACAAAACTTCTTATATCAGCGTTAGAAGGAAAAAAGGGATGTTTATGACTCAAAAATGTCAGTCACAGGTAAAAAAAAATGACTGTTTTGCCGTGTATCAACCCACAATAACAACAAACGAGAAACGTGATCGCAAGCGTTATAAAAGTTAACAAACATGTACCTGCACAAACTGCAACATCCCTGTTCTTTAGTCAAGACATCGTTTTACGAGAATGTATATGGTTTATGTTTCAAAAAATGGCTGCACTAATGTTGCTGTGTGAAATGTTGTAAAGACAAACGAACAAATCTATTGAAAAATCCAATAAACAAGATAAATTCTTACTAGAACATAGCTTTGCTGAGTTATTCTGAGGAAACCATAAGAACAAATTCTTTTGATTTTTTTATTATTTCGAAAACAGACATATGCATTAAATATTATAATTTATTTCTCTAAATTTATAATTGTGTTATCTCTGCTTCCTATATGTCTAAGACAATTGAATATCAGTCGAGAATTAACTACAAAAGATATTTTCTCCATCAAGGGATAATAAAATTTCCGTTTTGCACATTGTGTAATCCTGCAGTGTTAATTGTCTTTATGTACAGTGGTTTTCTTATTATATTCTCAGTGTTCAGAAGAAAGATTAATTCTGTACATTTTGAGACGAAATCACATCCAGTAAAATGTTATGTCATAAAGCAAAAGTCATATCAAGTAAAGAACTAACGACATAAGGTTGAAACGAAATCACAAAGTAAAAAAGAAATCACAGAAAGTAATGAGGCAATCACATATATAAGTAATGATGAAATCACGTGAAGGAAAGAAAACATCAGACCGGCGAGTAAAAATCACATATGAAACCACTGAATATAATGTTAAGGTCAATGCATATAATAGGAAAACCACTGCACATAAGACAAAATAACTGCAGGTAATAACACAACCGATGAAGGTAATATCAAATTTACCGCATGTAAAGAAATATCTGTATCTTTAGACAGTTTTGGCGTTCCATAAAATATTTTATATCTAAAGGCATACATTACACGCAGTTAAATTTATAGTGCCACATAGAAAACAGTCGTAGTGTGATACGTGGCATTGACACAAGATAGATATAGTTAAATAATTTCGTAAAAGGCATAGTATCGATAAATAGCATGGAATTTCAAAAATATACTTACCAGAATAATATTGGAATAATATTGTGTAATTGTTTCCCTTTGATTACGCACAGGAGTATGGGTAAAAGAAGGAAGCTATATTCGATTCAATTGCGCACTGATTCCTTGATGTTGAATTGAATCAGTCAATTTCTTTAAATATTTTTAAGTTTACATGAGTTTTACATTTGTGTTTTTCTGTAATAAGATTAAATGTACATTCTATGCGCGGAACCGGCTGAAAAGTTTGGTTAACATATAGACTTTAAAAATCAGCACTAAATAAAACGTCTAGCAAAATTAAGAATCTTTTAAATTTACTATTTTGATAACCTTATCAACTAACCTGATACCTGATCAAAGTATATCTGCGATCTGTATAGAATCGCCGTATTTTACCCGGCTTCCAAAAAAAAACCCCAGTAAATACACATTACATACATTATGTGTAGGTACAACTACTTGTATCACGTCGAGACAGTTGTGTACATTCGTATCACTACGAGCCGCGCAGCGTCGAGTTGTGATGCGGAATGTATGCGATACAGGTAGTTGTACCTACACTTAAATGTATGTAATAAGTTTATCTAAAATTAAGAAGTATAAAAAGATCGAACAAAACTGAATGTTTAAAATTTAAAATTTAACATTCAACGAAGCATTTGTTTATAAAATATAGGCCTTAACATCACGCGTATTATGACGTCATATCTCATTCATAGAATGAAAATCATTCACCGAATCATTGTTATACCATTCATTGTGACGTCAAGAAGTAGTTCCGACAAAAGTACATCTTGTATCACATATATAGATGATACAAGGTTTTGTATCACATAGGTTGTATCAATCGCTAATTTTCCAGATTTTGACGAAATACATACTTAATTTTAGATAAATACACATTACAAACATTATGTGTAGGTACAAATACTTGTATCACGTCGAGACAGTTGTGTACATTCGTATCACTACGAGACGCGCAGCGTCGAGTTGTGATGCGGAATGTATGCAACTGTCGAGACGTGATACAGGTAGTTGTACCTACACTTAATGTATGTAATAAGTTTATCTAAAATTAAGAAGTATAAAAAGGGCAGAATAAAACTGAATGTTTACAATTTAAAATTAAACATTCAACGAAGCATTTGTTTATTAAATATAGCCCCCTAACGTCACACGCATTATGACGTCATATTTCATTCATAGAATGAAAGTCATTCAACGAATCATTGGTTATATCATTCATTGTGACGTCAAGAAGTAGTTCCGACAAAAGTACATCTTGTATCACATATATAGATGATACAAGGTTTTTTATCACACAGGTTGTATCAATCGATATTTTTTCAGATTTTGACTAAATACATTCTTAATTTTAGATAAAACTTTTTATTATGGATTTTCAAAAAATTAAATGTGACTCGAATGTCAGTCTCTTTTGTTACAGCATTAAAACTCTTGTTTTTTTTAGCACTCTTTACCACCACCCATCATATACTGATTAAAAACCGCGCTGACTTACTTTATATAACATTAAAAGCATCCAACCCGAAAGCTGTAAACATAAAAAAAAATCCCATAAAATCATGCATCAGTTATCTATTTAACTATAAGTTTGCATTAAAGCTCGAATGATTGGTCGCAGGTGTGGGAAAAGCGTCGTTTATTTCCATTTGGTCTATATCAGCAGCGCAGCGTTCGACCTGCTCTTAAGCCTTGTTGAGAAAGCTTCTGAAAGTATACTTGTTATCTTGGCATCGTTCCATTCATAAAGGATGAGCAAATTCATTTAGTTTAGGTTATTTAGGTAACCCCTACGATTCTCACTGCATTACATATCATAATCCTCATTTGCATAGACTTTTTAAATGTTAGATACACAAAATTATAATATTTTGTTACAGATCAAGGCGATCCTTCTAAATTTTGCTTGCTAACTCAGCATTTTGAAAACACGTAGATAAGGAAGCAAATACAATATTATTTCCTTAAGGTATTAGGTTACATCTTATCACATACCCCAAACTTTTTGTGGGACGTAAGAGGTCATAAAGGAACAAGTAAAAAATATTTAATCCGTTATCTTAGATTTCTGTGTCGTAATCTGGTTACTATATCGTGATATCGAATTACTATGTCGTGATCTGATAACTGTATCGTGATATCGAATTGCTATGTCGTGATCTGGTTACTGTATCGTGATATCGAATTACTATGTCGCGATCTTGATTACTATATCGTGATATCGAATTACTATGTCGTGATCTGGTTACTACTATATCGTGATATCAAATTGCTATGTCATGATCTGATTACTATATCGTGATATCGAATTAGTATGTCGTGATCTTGATTACTATATCGTGATATCGAATTACTATGTCGTGATCTGTTTACTATGTCGTGATATCGAATAACTATGTCGTGATCTTGATTACTATATCGTGATATCGAATTGCTATGTCGTGATCTGGTTACTATATCGTGATATCGAATTACTATGTCATGATCTGGTTACTATATCGTAATATCGAATTATTATGTCGTGATCTGATTACTTTATCGTGATATCGAATTACTATGTCGTGATCTGGTTACTATGTCGTGATATCGAACTGCTATGTCGTGATCTTGATTACTATATCGCGATATCGAATTGCTATATCGTGATCTTGATTTCTATATCGTAATATCGAATTGCTATGTCGCGATTTGATTACTATATCGTGATATCGAATTACTATGTCGTGATCGTTGATTAATACATCGTGATATCACATTACTATGTCGTGATCTTTGATGACTATATCGTGATATCGAATTACTACGTCGTGATCTGGTTACTATGTTGTGATATCGAATTACTATGTCGTGATCTTTGATGACTATATCGTGATATCGAATTGCTATGTCGCGATTTGATTACTATATCGTGATATCGAATTACTATGTCGTGATCTGATTACTATAGCGTGATATCGAACTACTATGTCGTGATCTGATTACTATATCCTGATATCGAATTACTATGTCGTGATCTTGATTACAATATCGTGATACCGAATTACTATGTCGTGATCTTTGATAACTATATCGTGATATCGAATAACTATGTCGTGATCTGATTACTATATCGTGATTTCTAATAACTATGTCGTGATCTGGTTACTATTTCGTGATATCGAATTACTATGTCGTGATCTGGTTACTATGTCGTGATATCGAATTACTATGTCGTGATCTGATTACTATATCATGATATCGAATTAATATGTCGTGATCTGATTACTATATCGTATTATTACATGAATAGAAATTTGCGTATTTTTGATTAGTCTAAAAACAACTTTCGGGTCACGATAAATCGCAACAGTAATAAAATTACATAAAATGTTTGTACGCTGCACGATTCCGCTGCATAGTAGTCAAGCGGAATCCGATATCGACCTGGTTTTAATGTTTTAGCCAATCAGAATAGCCGTCTTAATAAATTCATTCGTCCAATCAAATCGATTGTATTAATTGTAGTGTACATAATTTATGACGTCTGCTACACGAACATCGTGTGTGTCAACAACAACATTGGAAGAAACGTCAGCTCTGCGATTCTCAATATTTAAAACTAGAATTTCATGATTATCGGCGAATTGATATCAAAATGAGTATTAAATTAAAAAAATATTAAGGGTTACTAGCATTAAAACAATTACAAAATGAGCAGGTGCTCCAGTAGAAAAGGCATCCTCTGTTTTTTTCTGATCAGGGGAGATGTTTGTTTTATTCATGTAATAAAACAATTAATGACTTTGATATACGGTCGCTGTCAGGATTTATCAGCCCTCAAAAATGTATATTCACCTCGCCTAACGGCTCGGTGAATATTACATTTTCTCTGGCTGATAAATCCCGATAGCGACCTATATCAAAGTCATTAATTGTATAATATCGAATTAGAATGTCGTTATCTTTGATTACTATATCGTGATATATAATTACTATGTTTTGATCTGGTTACTATGTCGTGATCTGATTACTCTTTCGAGATATCGAATTACTATGGCGTGATCTGATTATTATATAGTGATATCGAATTAGTATGTCGTTATGTTATTACTATGTCGTGATATCGATTTAATGTGTCTTGATCTCTGATTACTATATTGTGATATAGAATAACTATGTAGTTATCTTTGTTTACTATATCGTCATCTGGGATAAACATGTCGTGATCTCGGATTAATATGATATGTATGGAAACGTATTTATGACATTTACTTGTTGTAGTTTTTGATATAATTGAGCATTTTTATCTCGCCATATCCACATCTTTCGCAAGAACTGGGGTTTTAAAAATACGATAAAATGCATTAAGGTGTCTTTGTCGATATAATTTATGTCGCAATGATGAAATTCATTAAAATATGTTGATATGAGTTTTATCCATTTTTATTATATGCTTATGAAACAAATCGACATTTTTAGGTCGATATATTTTATATTGAATTGTTATAGAACAAGTAAAGATGTCAATACGAAAGATATCGACAAAACGCGAAATAAATCTCGATAGCGACAAAGTTTAATACGATTACACGGTTTTCTCGACTTAAATATATCGAAATTTTGCAAACATAAGTAGTTGTCCAATTTTCTATTTTGATAAAAACTGAATAACTCACTATGCATTAATGTGTCTTTGTCTATATAATTTATGTCACATGATGAAATTCATTAAAATTTGTTGATATGAGTTTATCAACAACTACTTATGTTTGCAAAATTTCGATGTATTTAAGTCGAGTTGTGACATAAATTATATCGACAAAGACACATTAATGCATTTTATCATATTTTTAAAACCCCAGTTCTTGCGAAAGATGTGGATATGACGAGATAAAAATGCTCAATTATGTCGAAAACAACAACAAGTAAATGTCCTAAATACGTTTCCATAGATGGACGGTCTTGATTTCTGATTGCTATATTGTGATCTCGGATTACTATATCGTAATCTCTGAATGCTATGGACCATTTGTTCGAAGTTTGAATAAATTCTGCTTAATTTGAATATCGTTTTAAGATTTTAAAGTTGTATTAGCAAATCAAACAAGACTATTGTTCCAGGTTCCTCCCCACAAACAAAATAAAGATGTTCTGTCATTTTATAACTAATTTTTAACATCTAATTTTTAGAAACATGATTTCTTGACCTTTCACTTTTTGACACAAAAATAAATTTAAGCTCAAGCTATGCAGCGGAAATTAATTTTTTTTAAATATATATATTTTTTAATTTTAAAATCTATTTTTAGTAACAGTGACCTTCAAATTAGACTTCGACCCCAAAATCAACAGGGATCTTGATTGTCATTCAAGCGTCCACTTGCGCAAAGTTTCATTCAAATTCGTTAAGGCAAACTCACGTTATCTTAGAATTTTCTAAGTCCTTTTAATTTTCATTTGCGAGAACCTGAACATATTTTTTATTGCGTGAAATATAAAATGTAAAACAGAAAAAATTTTGTAGCAAGTATTTGTACTTATCTTTTGGAGAACACACAATCGTTTTAAATTGTTTAAAATGGGCAATACATTTTTGTTAGCAATCTTATTTACCTACATTTAATTTGCAAAACCGAGGAATGTAAATCCTGCATTTTCAGACGAATTTTTCTTCATGACAAAATGTCATTTTTATCTCTATATTGCACCCGTACAAGGTCATCTTAGCATTATATACCCTCGTGGTCGTCTCAATATTGCCTTCCTTCATGATCAATACATATTCAATATTACCCACGCCCTTTAAAATGTTAAAATAATTTTATGTACAATAATTTTAGTAAGGTATGAAATATTCAACTGATTAAAATGCATGATTATGAAACTTGAAATGTTTTTTTCTTCCTCAACTACAGGAAAATAAAAGCAATATATTGAGAAAATTATCTTTATTGATAGAAAATATAATTGGCGATCTTATTGTTTCTCAAGGTAAAGATATAGAACTCAACGCGTCGGCTATTATACACTTCTTTTTAAAGATATATAGATTTCCCATCACTGTTTCGATTGTCCGATATTTCTACCCTTCTAGATAATTCCAAATATTTTATTTAAATATCTTCTGCAACAAGTTCTGAATCTTGATCTTTTTTCTTATCCAATCAATAATTCAAGCAAAGAAAGGTTAGAAGATAGAACAAATGCACATATATACTTACAGTACAGTTTAATTTATATTTTTTTCCATTCAAATTCTACAACATTCACATATTTTATTACAAACAATGCATTGCAATTTGATTTCATGTGTCGCTATCTACCAAAGGCTTACCTCTACTATATGATTTACAAGCTAAAAATTATAACATTTAATAGAATAATGAATTATCTTAATTTTATAACAATATATTTATCATGTCTATGTGCTAAAAATATCTGAGCACCAAGTTTAAAGTCTAATAAGAATGTTTTGTAAAGTTTACAAAATGACGTCACAGAAGCTAGTGTAATAGAAGGCCTATCTGCGTTCTGGGAGGTAGTAGGTATATATAGCCAGTCAAAATCGTATCACAGTGAATCGAATGAGGTAATGAAGGAATCTAGCAATTCTAACCACTTGGTTAGAGTGCAGGCTGGCAGATCGAACCGGGATAGCGATCAGTATTGCCAGCCAGCACTTTAACCAACCATAAATTACTAGCAATATATTTATTGGATGGTACTTTTATGTTTTATGTTTTTTTTTATTCCAATCAGAATTTCAAAATGGCCTCCATATCGGGACTTAGTGTTAAATAGGACACATGTTAAATATTTTAAAAGGCTTCTTTACTGAACCGGTAACTAATGGAAACAAAACTAACTAGCTATCTCGTTTGAATGGTCCTCTCTAAAGTAATATTTCTACGCCAAATAAAAATTCAAAATGACCGCCACCGCAGTTTAACTTAGGACCATATGATAAAAAACTTTTAAAAGGTTTCTTCTCTGAAACCGGTTAATCAATCGAAAGAACACTTTTCACAAGTATTAATCGAATGTTCCTATATAAAGTTTATGGTTTATATGCAAATCGGAGATTTAACCTATTACCCAATAGTGAAAACACCTCAACCAATGGAGAAAAGTTATGGCCCCTTCCTGATAGACGCCTTTTTTATGCTCCTCATAGTTTTGATTTATTCGTTGTTCTGGTTATTTAAGTGACAGATTTATGCATATGCTATTGGCCTTGTGGTATTTGGAAGTAACTATGCTATTATTTTACAATAAGTGAGTCTTCACGAGTTTTCTTATTATTTACATCAAAACGTAAAACAGGCATTACACATACAAGAACACTACTCACTATACTAAATGCGTAGTATATCTACCTATATCGATCGACCGTTACTGACAATCCTCAGACACATAACACTCTCAACGAATTCAAAACTAACGTCTATATCAAAATTCTGAATAAACGTTCACTAGCCTTCTACTGAATTATGACGGATACAGCTAGTTACACAACTTTACAACCAGTTCCTTTTGAATGTGATCCCAATGAAAATGACAGAGCTCAAGATGTATAAGTTACATATTTTCTCGGAAAGCCCACATCTGCATGATACAAACATTACTATGAATACGCAATGTACATTGCAGTTAAGTGCGTCACTTTAGTCGCAATCAAAGGAATTCTTTGTTTCCAAACTACTCAAAGCAACGAAAGAAAATACAGATGAACTTGATCTTATTAGAATGGAACTATTTAAAGCGTGTAAAAAGTCTTCAGAGTTTCCACACCGTAATAGTGCATTAAAACATAGGCTCGGAAAAAGATCAAGCCTGAAAAATTCCGATGAATTACCTATAAAACTTGCTAAAGATTGTCACTCATGCGTGATGGCTATGTACAGTGCTATTCTGGTACCCTGACGATGATATCCTCATTAGCCTAAGCGGCCTTCGGATATAACGTCAGATCAGGAGCATTGGATTTCAACGGTGACAGTGATTATCTCAATAAAAATGTTAAGACTCTTGTTGACAGCAATGATAAGTTACGCGAGACAGTAAGAAAGCAGTCGCCTGGGATTTTATACTTGCAAAATCAAATTAACTCGCTGCGTGACGCTAAAGCGCTGTGGTGAGTTGGAATCTAAACTAAATGAACAAATGGCATTAAATTCATCAGTGCACTCACTTGAGATGGTTATTCGTGATCAAAAAGAAACCGTTAAATTGTCAAATGCCAAAAACGCCGCTGATACAGTAACACTGAAGATAGATGTAAGACAAATTGAGCAATCACTTAAGTTGGAGTCGGGTCGCATAAATACAATTCAAGACCAGCGATATGCTGGTTGGTCGTCATTAAAATCAAAAGTAGATCTATTAAATGACATGGTGAATGATGTCGATCCTTGAGAGGATTGAAACTGTGGTCTCTTCATGTGTGAACTCTGTTTCAGACATACGGAAAAAAGTAAACACTTTCGAAAAAAACTCCCCGAAAACTCGGGCACTAAATCATACGCCGCAATTGCAAAAACGCAAACTCAGACTCAAACTTCCTACACCACATCTTGAATACAAACAAATGAATCAATAATGAACAACTGCAAGAATTGATCTTGGTCGGAGCCTTGCAGAACCTAACACAAACATTCCAAGCTCTTTGCAAAATCCAGGACAGAGAAAAACAGTATTTTGCAATAACGGCACTGTTATGGATCCGAAAGTGCGGACTGTTGAAGGAGGATTCCTTAGGCTGCCATTACAATTCAGGACAAAAAATATCGTTTGTTTGCAACAGTGACGTAAACATTGTTTCCAATGCTAGAGATGTTTCCGAAGGCTACAACCGGAAGCATGTTGATCGTTATTTCGTTACTGGAATTCTGAAATCTTCAAATGAAGCTGGAATGCGTCGTTTCCTTGAAGATCGCAATGTTAATGTTAAATTTCTGCGCTTCTTTTCAAATCCATCCTCTTACACGAAGGCAGCGCAGTTAAATGTCTCAAGCGAATGCAGTAACTCTGTTCTCCGTCCATCTTTTTGGCCTAATGGGATAAAAATTCGCAAGTGGATTTCGCGTAGTAATTTTGTACCCAGGAACAGGGCTTGTGACAAATTCAATACCAATCATGAAGAACATTATTAACTTAATGACTTGGAATTGTAAAGGTGTAATGTCAGCGTCTTCATATCTAAGGAAATGTTTAGCGGCAAATAACATGCATTTCTGTGCTTTATCTGAACACTGGCTCCGAATGTGTAACATCCATTTCCTTCAGCAAATAGATGCTAACTTTATACCGTATGCAAAGATTGTCGATCAATCATGCCCAAGTCTACTCAAATTTACTAACTATCGTCAAGGGGTTGTTTTACTTGTCCACAAAACGTTATAGTGAAAAGCCCTTAACCAATTAAAGCTATTGATTGGATGTTCATGTACAAGGGTTGTGTTTTTATGGCAATTTGAAATTTAAA
This sequence comes from Limnoperna fortunei, assembly GCA_944474755.1. Taxonomy (NCBI): domain Eukaryota; kingdom Metazoa; phylum Mollusca; class Bivalvia; order Mytilida; family Modiolidae; genus Limnoperna; species Limnoperna fortunei. The sequence goes on along the minus strand of OX104122.1, from coordinate 62,320,127 downwards.
ATGGCCGCAACTGCAGGACTCAGTTTAACACAGGAACATATGTGAAGGATTTAAAGAAAATGCAATCATGCCGATAAAATATTTTACAGCATCTTTGAATATTTCATGATGTTCGTTCGCTGACCTATTTTTTTTTGTACCTCATTTCCCTTAAGTATTTATATTGTGTTTACCCATCAATGTTGTTATGGCAACGCTTTGTCAATTGATATATCGACTACTTTTCCTTTAATACACTGTTCTTACTTTATTATATATTTATAGTTTTTTGCACGAACTTCCTCACTATAGTTCAATATCTTATAAAATTGTTATTTTTACAGATTTTAGTTTCCGTTCAATTCCTCTCGTGGATAAATGAGCTTATAACTGACCGATACTTTTTATGCATTTCACTGAGTGGTTTGATGAAATCAAGTCTTGTTTTTTTAATGTTATTTTAATATTATGTGAATATTTGCGTGTTTGAGTTTAACGAAATTTTTACATAGGAGATATAAGGGTAGTTAATAGTGATCCAATGTGAACAGAATTACAAAAATAATAATAATAGTAAGCCCTTACTATTACTCTGTAGATGATGTTGACATGGTTCATAATTCCTCTCAGGTTGCAGGGTTGTTATACTTAAAACTTGCTTCAATGGTATAAGCACAATGGTGGAAATCAGAGATGGCTGTGACCGCATGACATAGTTAACATAGCATCATATGAGAACAATATTTTAACAGTCTTCTTTGACGCATCGGAAACAACTTTATTAGCAATAATAATTCTTATGGTCATATGCACATTTTATGTGTTTAGGCCAATACAAATTCAAAATGGCCACCAGAGAAGGGCCTAGTTGACATGCGGTTGTATAAAGAATAATTAAAACATATTGTCTTAAGAAAATGCACAGCTGATTAAAGTCATACTATATATAAGTGTGTAATATAAGGTCTTGTAGAAAGTTAGCTTTTTGTTCTGATCAAACATTCAAGTTCACTGTCACTGCAGAATTAAGTTTAACATAGAGAACCTGTAGTGAAACTGTCAAAGAGTAAAATTGTGTGCAAGTCGATGCCTTTTGTTTTTTTTTTTTGATGACGTCACATTGGTGAAATATAGAAATTCATGCAGAGCAATGTGCTGTCTACCTTAGCGACGATGGTAAAAGAAGAGCAAACCGTGTTTGTCAGTTTTATCAGATATTTGGGAATTGTTTTTCAGAATCTAAAACTAACAACAGAGAACTTTTTCCCTGACAAATTAACGTTATGTTACTAACAGCAACCAGATGACTTGCGATTCTATAAGCGATTTAAATAAGTTTATTGTACAATAAAGATAATAATATTTGTCACCTCTTTTTGAGAGTTAATGTAGCATTATACAATTCACTGTAACAGATAAATGATAACGAAGAATGTATACAGCACTACTTTTCACAAACAAAGGTTCTGTGTAGTCATACATCGCAGATCATATTTACGTCTTTGTGATGAATTAAAATTCTGTTTTTGGACGTTCTTTCAGATACTTGGAAATTCTTGGTAACGCTGCAACCTTCTCTCGCAGGGCCTTTACACATTTAAATGAGTCCAGAGCATCAGCGTGCATTGCTACAAGGTTTTCTAATCCATCATAAATGGCTAAATCCGCCACTGATAACTGTAAAAGTAACATACACATTACGAACGATTTAGATTAAACAGTTGTAGCTACCGTGAAAGATAGAACTAACGTTTTAACCAACATCTGTCATTTCTTGAAGAGTTCCTATATCCACATTCCCAAGAGAATCTTTACAATTTGTTCACTGTTCATATGTACGTAAAGAATATTTCAAGATATGTAAGTGTAACCTGTATAACAACTTTCCTTATTACTTAATTTTCAAAATAATTTGCTCAAAGTGTTAATATAAAGGAACAGTTTTATCGGGTATGAATACGTAATGTGACCCACGGTAGGTTATACCGACCGTATAACCTGGGTTGGAGATCGCTAATCATATTTCAGCTTTCAAATGAAAATATCAAATTATAAAACATTATTCTTTAAGTATATCTATGGAGTTTATGAGTTTAGAATACTTACACTTTTACCAACGATGAACCCATCCTTACACTTGTTAGCGGCTATCATTGATTCAAGGCACTTGAGTGTGTTTGGAACAGTCTGTTCTTTGAGTTTGGTTGCCAATGTTCCCTGTGTGTAAAACATTTAAAGGCAACATTACCATCGATGTTTTAAATTTTGGAAAAATTTATATATTTCTACATATGATGACGCGTATTATGCAGTAGTATGACATTCCGATTTTTTTTTTTCAAATTGAAAGTTTTGCTTCTTGTAACTAAATACTAGCCAACACAACTGATTATCAATTTCAATAACTATTTTGTTATTTGTTTTTTTTTTCTTTCAATGCAGCTCTGTTTGTGGCATAAACTGATGCAAACTACAAATAAATTCTTCTAATAATTATTCCTTGTGATATACATGCAACCATACTTCAAAGGACGGCAAACTAGCATATTCTCAATCAGTCAATCAATTATATGTTTACTTGTACACATATTGGGCCTCGGTGGTCAACCTGTTTAGATATTTAGTCTACTAAACACTGTACGCCATGACATACCCAAAATTGCTGAATGCCGTTAAACATCATTCAAGCACACAAAACAAACACTATGACCTGTAAACTCTTAGGTACAATGTCACACCTGGTTGGACTCGTTTCGCATATATTTGGTGGTCTTAATATAGTTACTACTAAATGCCGAAACTTGTGGGACTAGTTTCGGTTTAGGAAATTTTACAAACCTTTCTAGCCTCATCTTTTTCGAAATGCACTTGAATCATAGCTTCCCTCAGATCGAGAATTGTATCCAGCACGACGTTTATCTTAGCCTCCTCCATGTCTGTTGTCCCCATCAGTTCTATAAATAAGCAAAATATTTTGAATAAAATTATACTTTCAGCTCCTTCCACGTCTCCAAAACCCCGCAAAAAAACGGACAACTCGAGGACCTTCACATGTGTTCAGTTGCTTAAAAGTTTAGGGTTGAAAGAAAGAAAGAAAGTGAACCAAACAGTTTATACATATCAAAACTTATTAAAACTTACTAAATGCATTTTTAATTTTCGCCGTGGAATTGCACTCGTTAAAGCATTTACTTACTAAATTTTCTTGCAAGGAATCTTACAATTGCAAAACTTTGAGGAATCATCTCTCCTTCAACTTCTAAGATTGGCATCGCCCCTGTTGGAGTGGCTGAAATCAAATATTCAACTTAAAAATTAAACAAACAAAAACAAAACAGCCCATCTTAAACTGTTTTACCTTCACTTACTCTAAGGTACCGATCTTTCGAAGGTTGAACGATTTGATGTCGATTGGTAGTAAAAAGGGGTAGAAAAAATGTCTTCACCATGTAGCTTAACGATGCCGAGTTTCACCAGCTTTAACGTTTTCGCGCGGGAGATGGTCGCTTGCGACGATTTCCAGGCTTGTACAGTTGTGCGGGAGATGGTCGCTAACTACGATTGGTAGGCCTTTACAGGTCATGTAAGAATTTGAAATTTATCCTATGGTTTTCTTTAAAATAATGTTCTAGTGAAAAGAAGTATAAACTTGTGATATATGTTGTTTTTGTATTTTGCTCCAAAAGAAAATCAGTTTTTTTTAGTTTGATCGAGCACTTGATTCATAACACAATCACCACGATAATGAATTTTGAATTTGCATAAACAAGATAACTCCTTTATTTGAGACGATATTACTATTTATAAACAGATTAAAACACGATTCTAATTTTGCATTCATGGTCATAATAAGATTGTTTCCCTTTATAGACTTAGGTTGTTTCCCTTTATAGATTTAGGTTGCTTTTCCTTTATGGTCACGATATGATTTTTATGTTGTTTTTAAGAAAATAGTTTTTTATGACAATAATTTCAGTAACTGTATCAAATATTCCGTTCAATATTGTCATGAATTTATTAAATTGGAAGAAAATTGCATATTAAATTCTACATTGATAGAAAATACAATTAGCGAGTAGTTATTCTGCTTCTGACAATGTAAATAGATATAACGCGGAAATTATACGTATTCTTGTTAACATATCAAATAAAATCAATTAATTTTTAAAGGTCAAGGTATTGGATTCTCCGTCGCTGTTTTGATTGTCCGATATTTCCACCCCATTACATTTTTTAGGTATTTAATTTCAATATTTTCGATAACTATAGTTCTAAATCTCGACATCTTCTAATTGCCAATCAAATGTTCAGGTGAAAAGTTTACAAAATAGAACAAATTAATATACATATATACAGTAAAACTTTGGACGATTATAAGCATAATAATTTATTTCTTGTTTAAAAAGCTGCAAAAAAGAAGAAATACCAAAATCACAAACAATGTATTTTAAATGTTATTGCATTTGTCTATGATCATCATTTTCCGACCTCTCACGTCGAAAAATAACGCTCGTCCGTGTGTGTATACCAAAAGTAGACTTTGTAAAAACAACATCTTATCAATTTCAGTCAAGTCCAGTGGAGTTATTGACAGAAAATACGTCATTTTTATTTTACCTATACGTTCACCTAAGGATTTAAATCTAACGATGTCCGTTATGACAACCTGTTGTCAACCGAGATAGTGACTACATCATTAAACAATTTAAAATGTGTTTATTTTATTTTCTATTAAAATATTTTTTATACAATGACCCCTACTAAATATGTTCGTAAAGTATTTTTTACAGATTTCGTTTATCGTTGAAATCTGCGTTGAATTATTATAAACTATAAACAAACAAGACTAGTTTCACTGTGATATTTATTAAGTCAGATATTTTCATATTTAAATTTACATAAAGTTTGACCTGATTCAATGCATTTCACATATTACTTTATACTTACAAGGTTTTAATTTAGCACATTCCCCCGGCTTACTTTATACTTACAAGGTTTTAGTTTAGCCCATTCCTCCGGCTTGATACGCTTATCATCGAATTTAACTCCAGCAGCAGCAAAGCACAGTCTGCTTAATTCTGCTCTTCCCTTTCCGTTAAAATATATCAGCTTATACGACATGTTGCTGCAACACAGGCTGTATGTGAATATGGAATGCAAAGGCCGGCGACCTGGGATTTAATATATACCTGTAAAGGTGTTTGGACGATGTTCTGAAAAATGACATTTAAAAGTGATCTGTCAGTTAAAAGTTATAATTAGAAATAAAATAATTACACGCGAAGAATCAATATAGAATTCATCGAGCCCTTTTCCATTTAGACAGAACTATATAATCAATAATAATGCAGTTAATTTAAATTTTCTATTAAGATGAAAAATTCAATATATGCTAAAAACGATATAAAAAATCAATCATATGTAACAATTGTTTTCACGATGCATTGTCCAATGGTCACCATGGTAACATTAAGTACATATAGGAATTGCTCAGTATAATGTGATGCATGGATTTAAAGCATAACGTTGTTTATGTTAGATATTTTGTTTAACATGCAAAAGTATATACATGATATAAGCCGAACAAACGCATACATTAAGGGGAGATAATCAATATTGCAAATCGATTGTTATTTTTAATTCTTTGTGCTTCCACGAGCCTGCAGTATGAACAGAAAATAATAGTCAATTCATAATGTTTGTAGTTAAAGACAAATTTAATAATGTGTTGTTGCCTTTTGTACGACATATCATTATATTTTGTCATTGCTGATTCTGAAATGGTCGTCTAATTAAATTGTCTTAAGAAAAAAATGAAAAGAAAATAATGGACACTAAGTAAAAAAGTAAATGAAGCGAAAAGTATTAAACATAATAGGTTAATGGAATCGAAATAGAAAATATGTATTTTAGAAACGATTGTTTGTTGGTTGTTTGAATTGTGTTTAACGTCACTTTTAGTATTTGTTCAGCTATATCGTGGCATCCAGCTTTTATTTGGGGAAGGACCGGAGTCCCTAGAGAAAACCACCGACCTGCGGTAGGAAAGCTGGCAATCTTTGTCAGCTAAAATTGCAGTCGAGCACACCCTGCCCAAAGTGAGTCTGGAACCCGCCGCCGAAACGAAACAACATAAACATAAAAAAACATATTGTAATTTAACAAGAATGAATGAAAATTGTACGTTTTGTCACCTTCCATCTTGTACGCAAGAAAAAAATGTCGATGTTAGTGAAAAGAATGCAGTTCAAAAATCAGAATACACACTATCACAAGCGTGTAACTATGTCTTTTAAAACGGCATAATTATTTTTAAGGAAATAAGGTCAAAAGAAATATATTTTATTTAAAATAATCATTCATGCATACCATACTTTATTGTCGAGGACTTAAATTTCCATAATTTAAGTATCGAGATTGGGGAAATCCGATAATCCAAGAGTACTAATGTCAGATTCTGTTTCTCTAATTTTAAAAAGTGGTAAATTTGCGAAACGAAGTACAAGTTCTCCCAACCCCTATTTTACGTTGATGACTTGAATACGAAATACTTAAATGAAATACTTAAATACGGTAAATGGAATGTGTTTTGTTTATGACGTCATGAGCTCTTATTATGACGTTATTATTTAAACCAATCATCTGCTGAGAACAGCAAATTCACTAGTGACGAGAACTATATTTTCTACACCGGTCAAGCGGTTGAAATATTACGTCAAAATTAGAGAATTATGGATACCAAATAACCCAAGGGATTTAAAATTCAACTTGCGACCAACTTAAGAATGGGTGAATTAAATTTATTTGAATTTTAGACGGCTTTGTTTACATAGTGAAAGCATGACGTCATATATTTTGTTGTTAATTACAATCCATGCAGTATACTCTTTATAGACTGTAAGGCTAAATGGAAACCTAAAAGTGTTATGGTGTAAATTGTGGTTTATAGTCGTTTCGTACCATATCCTTTCCATACCTGCCATTTCGTACCATGTCCTTTTTCGTACCTGCCTTCGTTTGGTACCATGTCTTATTCGTATCTGTCATTTCGTTAACGTACCATGTCAGTTACATATTATATGCAAATTTAAATGATGAATATTATGTACATGCAACTGACATTTTCATACCATAACCACTCTGTACCATGTGGAATTTTCAATGGTCAGTGTTCTTCATGTACCTTCCAGTGACAGATCTAAGTACCATAGCCATTTCGTACTAGAGCTGAATTGGTCTTTGACGTATGGGGTACTACACAAATGTACTTCTGGTACACAATTGTATACAATAATGTACCTCGCCGTTTGTTTTGGCGAGAAATTGTAAGAATAAGACCAATTCAGCGTACAAGTGATCTCCTTTTAGAACTATTTTATGAATCCGTTTCGTCGCGATCGTTAGGTAAAAAATACGTTCCAGGGCCTGCCAACAAGATTTCGATCGGAGATAACCCAAATTTACACAAGGTACAATTTCTCGCCAAAACAAACGATGAAGTACATTTTTGTATACAAGTATGTACCCCTTGGTACATTTTTGTAGTGCCCTATACGACAACGACCGATTCAGCTGTACTAGATTCCATGGGATATTTTAGACCATTCTGGAAATATGCTTGTGTATTTGGAATAGTTTTCTCATGTATTTCATCTGTCTTCCCATCATTCCATCTTTATCTATTATATTACATGTACAAACTGTGTTCAACCTTAAGTTAATATTTAATTTTAAATCAACTATTAAATGAGAATGACAAGAAAAAGTAGTTAAAGATCCTACCATAAATTATCAATTACTAGTATGTCGAAAGCTGAATTCGATAACAACGTATAATCTATACAGCCATTTTTATTTTTAATTGTAAATTTTGCACTGTCGTCTTTAAATGTACCATTATATATTCTCAGTCCTGAAGAATTACAGGTTCAGTAAATTTCTTCCAAACGCGTTCGGGGTTTTCCGCTCTTCAGTTACTTTTCTTTCATACGATTCATAGTTAATAAATGACTGAATAAGTTCAGTTGAATATTTAAGAGAGTCATCTTGTTGCAAAAGATCTGTTTCTGTATCTTAATTACTATATTGCAATATTTCATAGATGTCGATATCATATTTACAATAAAAATATTACATTTACGGTAATTAGCATAACAAAACCAAGTGATCTAGATGGTATTGACACAAGGATTTTAAAGAATATATCTGACTTATCAGATCATCCACTGACCCTCTTATTTAACAAGTCCCTGCAGTGTGGGAGTTTACCATTACATATGAAATCGGTATCATGTCACACCCATTTATACAAATAAAGGTTCTGAATACTATGTTTCCAATCACAGACTTATTTCTCTTACTTGTGTTTATGTAAAATGATGGAAAAGGTCATAGTTAAACATATCCATAATTGTGTTCATTTTGTTCATCAGCTCTTAACTAAAAACCAATGCGGTTTCATGCTTAAAGACTCAACTGTTAACCAACGTGTAAATATCTATAATACAGCCATAGGCAATTTAGATGTAGGAGAATATATGAGATTTGTCTTTTGTGAGTGTAAACATGGGATTAAAGTAGCTTTAGAAGGATTTAGTTCTAGTTGAGGGATATATTGATGTTGGTGTACCCCAAGGCTCAGTTGTAAGACCTATTTGTTTCTTATCTATATCAATGACATAATAGATGGAATTAATAGTAGCATTAAGCTTTTTGCGGACGGTACATCTCTCTTTGTTATTATAGACATGCAATCAAAGTTATGTACAAGCTGCTGACAATTTATTATTAGTCATTACAAGACTCAACTCCTACTGTTTTCACGTAGAGAAGTGGCTTACCATCCGGTCTTCTTTGGAGGCCTGGATAATCAAGTGAAGGATGTATATGTACATACACATTTGGGTCTCGACTTCCAAAGTAATGCAAAATGAAGTAGCCACATAAACAAAATTTATAAAAAAGCATGTGATCGACTGAAAATTTTGCAAATTTTAAAATATCAGGTGACAAGAAAAAAAGCACTGATTAAATAGATCTTCATTCATTCGGCCAGTTTTGGAATATGGTGATATTGTAATATTAGAACTGTTTTGACAGGTATTTTGAAAGCGCTAAGCAGCTACATTAAAAAAAAAAACTTTGACAAATCAAAATGGTTGTAGAGTATGCACAACTACACACATCACAACAATTAATCCTATTAAATATCAAAGCAATCCATTAAACGGTTTCAGAGATGACACTCGAATTTCGGCGATGAAAGTGTGTCGCTTTAACGGACGTTAATTTCGTTGAAACGCACTGTATTTTATTATTTAGGAGTCATTTCGTTAGAGCAATAAATGCACAATATTTTTAAAGTAATATAACCTTGGGTCCATTGTTTACATTGCTGAATGAAGGAAAATCGCCGAAATTCGAGTGTCCTACTATATATGAGACAAATAATCAGGATCGATGCCATTAATTATTTTAAAAAGAAAAAAGAAGCTGATGCTTTTCCCTACGATTAAGTAAGGGCTCCCAGCCAAGTTCATCATAATTGTCCCCCGATTCAACACGTTGACGGAGGTACCTAGTAACAGTCTGCGTCCGCCCGTCCCTCACACTTTTGTGGACACAAATCCTCTGAAACCGCTTGATAGATTGCTTTGATATTTGGTAGGATTAATTGTTATGATGTGTAGATGTGCATTCTCTACCTTTCTTTTGCATGTTTTGATTCGTCAAATTTTTGTAGGAGTTATGGGATTTTGATCGTATGATCATTAAAATACAATGGTAGATTTTTTGACGCATCTACTCTGAAACCATATGGTAGATTGATTTGATATTTTGTAGGATTAACTGTAGGGATGTGTAGATGTGCATACTATACCGTCATTTTGATTCGTCAAATTTTGTAGGAGTTATGGAACTTTGACCGTATCATCAATATAATACAATGGTAGATCTTGTTTCTCCTCTGAAACTACTTGATAGATTGCTTTGATATTTGGTAGGATTAACTGTAAGGCTGTGTAGTTTGCATACTCCACCTTCATTTTGATTCGTCAAATTTTGTAGGAGTTTGACCATTTCAGCATATAATACAATGGTAGATATTGTGTGACGCATCTACTCTGAAACCGCTTGACAGATTGCTTTAATGTTTGGTTGGATTAATTGTTATGATATATTGATTACCACCATTTTGATTTATTCAATTTTGTAGAAGTTATGGAACTGACCATTACAGCATTATAATACAATGGTAGATCTTGTGGATGCATCTCTGAAACCGTTTAATGGATTGCTTTGATATTTAATAGGATTAATTGTTGTGATGTGTGTAGTTGTGCATACTCTACAACCATTTTGATTTGTCAAAGTTGTTTTTTAATGTAGCTGCTTAGCGCTTTCCAAATACCTATCAAAACAGTTCTAATATTACAATATCACCATATTCCAAAACTGGCCGAATGAATGAAGATCTATTTAATTAGTGGGTTTTTTTTCTTGTCACCTGATATTTTAAAATTTGCAAAATTTTCAGTCGATCATATGCTTTTTTATAATTTTTTTTAATGTGGCTACTTCATTTTGCATTACTTTGGAAGTCGAGACCCAAATGTGTATGTACATATACATCCTTCACTTGATTATCCAGGCCTCCAAAGAAGACCGGATGGTAAGCCACTTCTCTACGTGACGAAATTCGAGGGTGTGGCCATAGTACAACCCTTTGTTAAAAACCTATACAAACAAATATTTAATAACTATTTGCGTCTTCCGTTCTGTAACACTACGGGATATGCAAAAGCTTCTTAGCAAGCACAATACATTGTAGGAATAAATTACCAACATTAGCAAAATCCAGTCCCTCTGTTGATGTGTTTAAAAGAAACGTTTAAACTCAGACCACCTAAGCGCACCTGAATATTTGAACACAGGTAATAGAAAAGAAAATCTACACCCTTCTCAACTAAAAAAAGAAGCTAGCAAACTTAATCCATCATTTGTACCTTCATCACTTGACTGATACCAGTAAATGCCCACACTGCAGGAACTGTAATGAGGACAACTCTCACTTCTTCTTAACCTGTCCTTCATAAACAGAATATAGATCTTCATTAAGAAAGTAGGAAATGATTTGAATATCGACTTCAACTTGAATAATATACTATTTGGTAACGTGACTTTTTCTCTAATGTCAGTAATGTTAAACTCCAAATATCAGTAGATAAATATACTAAAGAGAGCAAAATATTCTTGTTTCACAATAGTATTTGTGTTACTCGCACGCATGGTGGAATGAGTACTAATATTATTTGACAAACAGTCTATGTTACATTAGTTTTATTTTCATTCTCCTTTCTCCTTTTCCATTTATAAATTTTATATTTGAATACGCTCACTCAACTCAATTTTTTCCTCACATTCATTATCACCTTAAAATAATATAAACTGTATTGTAGTTAAAGCCCAGAGTGTTAGAAGTAAAACTAAACTACAGAATAGGCAACTATTATTATAATTATTGTTTAACTTTCCATAAGATAACTCAATATAGTTCATATTGTCTTTTAATTTTGCACCATTCAAAATACTAGAGTTATCATTCTTACTAAACTATTACTAATACAATTGTATATTTTGTATATCCGTTAATATTATTCCACCTGTTCAATGTTGCCTAAATGGAGAGGATATATGCGGGTTCTGTCTATCCAATCTAATTCAGATTGTTACCTGGGGGTACAAGTAAACATCTTTTTGTTCAAACATGATACATTTATCTATTTTAACCATATCATGCTATCAGCACAGTCTTTTGAAATTTCTATGAATGCGTTCAACCAATTTCTATAAAATATAGCAACACTAACAAGCCTGAATCAGGGTTTTAGATCTGGCTATACCTGCAAAACCAAACTAATAACAAAAACACTAAACGACTTTCTCATAGAGCATAACAAACAACATCAAGCAGACATCGCCATACTAGATTTTTGTAAACCTCTAGACACCGGTCCTCGTGACAAACTGCTACACCAATACGGCATACAGGGATCTCTTCATACCTGCCTCACAAACTTCTTAACACAAGAAAACTAAAAAAGATTGTAGAGGGCGTAGAATCGGAAGAAACATCTTGTGCCTCAGGACTACCTCAGGGAACCGTCCTAAGACCTATAATGTTCTTGTATAACATAAATGACCTACCTAATGCAGTCAATTCTGTTGTGCGCCTATTTGCGGATAACTGCCTCCTTAACAAAAACAAAGACACCCCAAATGACCACCTAATCCTGTAAAATGACTTTGAAAATATAGGAAACTGGGCAAACAAATGGGGCATGAGATTTAACACCACAAAACGCTACATCATGTCTATATATCAGAAATCATCAAAACTGTACCAACTGAACAACCATACACTACAGCCAATACAGAACAATCCATACCTGGAAATAGAGTTATCACACGATCTCAAATGGAGCCTGCACATTAATAATGTGTCAGATTTGTCTTCCACTGCGAAAAGCGCGCTAGGATAGCCAGATAGGGGCTGGTTCAAACAGTAACAATAGTATAGAAAGAAAATCAGAATGGGATTTTAGATAAATAGGTTATGGACAAAGCTATAAAACATGGAAGGGCAATTTGAAAGGAGTGTTAAAATCTCGGATCACAAAATACAAAAGTTTTGGAAAATTTAGAAGGAACGAGAATTTATTAAACAACCAATTATTAACTTTGACATTTTAGTAAATTACTTTTTACAGATCTATACTCTGGGGACGTAGAACCAATTGTGTTGCCAAATATAGAACAAACTACTATAGACAACTAAAGTGTACACTTAATAATAATCCCCTTTTCGATGAGATATTGAGATGTATTAACAACCTATAAAACAATTTAGCCAGTGGCGATAATTTGATTTGTAATAAATACATTTGGACGTCACGTGATTTGATGACTGATGCACTGATGTATACTGATGTATATATAGAATTATTTTACTTAATTTTTAAAAACGGAATAGTACGTGAATCTCGTACAATCGGAACCATTAAACTCTTTTAAAGAGACTAAAGAAAGTCCTAAAAATTAAAGACTTATTACAATCGTAAGCTGCTTTCCAAAACCTTTCATGGCCATAATGAGTAATATTAGATTATCAACATTTTTAGACGAAGTACTTTTAATTAGTGAAAGTTAGTGTGATGTCCGAAAAGGTTACTCTACGGTAGACTGTATCTTTATAATGCACTCGTTCTTTGAAATTCTAAAACTAATGATTCGAAGAAAAATTATACTGTGCTATTATAGATCTTCAAAGAAGCATTCTATACTATAAGGAAAAGATGAATATAATGCTTATAAACAATATACATGTACCTAGGAACATATATGGAATAATCTAAAAAATCTAAGATAACATAAAATCTTGTTCGTCGTATAATGGCCAGATTTTTAAAATATTTCCAAGCAACTCAATGCGAGAATTTATCCTCTTCTTCTTAAAATTTTTTAAACAATTTAGACACTTTTTTCGACCAGGAAAATGTTAGCGGACTAACTACTATTTACGACGCTCATTCGTGCCAAACAACGAAGAGAAAACAAATTCTTATTTCGTTTGAACGGTTTATTAAAGCGTTCAAACGACTTATATATAACCCGTTCAAACGAAGTAAGAATTTGTTTCTATTTGTGTTTGGCACGATTATTTATTGACAACTTCCATGTATATTGCAACAATGGAAAATGAAACACAATGTAGATAAATGGATTAATGCAATGGTAAAATATGCCAACAAAAATAATATGTATGTATGGTAATTCGGAGTTAGATATTGTAAATGAATTTAATTACCTATGATGGGTACTTTAAACTATGTACAAACCATCTTGTGGACACAGTAATACAGTATTACAAAAGTAATACTGGGACCATACTGGGAGGGTTCCCAGTGCTTGACCCACAGAGCAGCCCAGCGCGTCCCCGGGTGGCGGATAGGGGAGACCCTCTCGTTGGGGGTTGTCAGGTCATAATACGGAAAGCCTGACCGCGGACCGTAGTGGGTAACGTGTTTGGAGTGTGCCACGCTCCTTGCACGATAAAGACCCCTTTTGTAGATTTCGAAAAAGAGTAGGCTCATTGTAGCCGCTACAAAAGGCTAAGTTTTCCGCCCTTACCTAAAACTCCATACTTGTCCAGTGGCAGTCAAAATTGTATTCCTTGTGACCCATCCCACCCCCATTTTCAGTTGATTTATTGTTTGTTAACTTGTTCCCGTCCTGAATATAGCTGAAATACTGCTCGCTGGACGTAAAGCAGGCATCAAATCAAATCAAATCAATCACAAAAGTAATAAACAAAGATATCAAAAGGAAAAGAAACCCATAGTCTCTTTAACGTCAACTTGATTTATTTAATAAACTTGTTATGCCAGATTTACATTATGGATGCGAAATTTGGTGCTTTGGAAAAATGATATATTAGAAGATAAAAAAATGTAAATTTCTTCTCCATTTGAAATATTAGATGTCAAACTATGTAGTCTATGGTAAACTCTGAGGCTACCCTTTAAATATAGATATTAAACTAAGCATTATGGCCTACTGGGCAAACCTGTTATGTGGTAAATAAACAAATTATCAACTCTTTCTTATAGATTATTGTTTAATATATCGCAAGAAAACTAGTACACAGTTTGAACAGTTGAAACATGTTCATACTAAATGAAACTGGCCTATCGTATATATGGTTAATACAAAATGTTATAAGTGAATTCTGGCTGAAAACTGCAGTTAAAATAATACTTCAAGATCAGCTGAAACAAATATGGCATGCGTATATTAATATTGATATTGATTAAAACAATTAAAAAAATTGATATTTTAGACTTTCTTGACACTTCTACTTTATGTAGATTAGACTTTTGTGGCACTTCTACTTTATGTAGATTAGACTTTCGTGACACTTCTACTTTATGTAGATTAGACTTTTGTGGCACTTCTACTTTATGTAGATTAGACTTTCATAACTCTTCTACTTTATGTAGATTAGACTTTCGTGACACTTCTACTTTATGTAGATTAGACTTTCGTGACACTTCTACTTTATGTAGATTAGACTTTCGTGATACTTCTAATTTATGTTGATTATACTGTCATCCATAAGTTACCTATAGAGAGTGAAAAATGGGGGAATATCAATAGAGATCAATAAGTTCTTACATCTGTTTTCGGGAAAGACCGGGTTAACTTCCACCAGTGATAGAAATTTATTGTTTTTTTTTGTGAGTAGAGCGCAACAACCAACAACTTTCACATCACGACATCTATACTTGCCATGCTTTAAGGATCCATTTTCTCCGACTCCTAATCAGATACCATTGCATATGCAAATTTCCGTCATAATTAGGTTCGTTAACTCAGTTTTTCAATTAACGACTTGAGTATCATTAACAGCAGAATTTTAGAATACATCAAGCTAGATTAACAACATTTTTATGTTATTTTGCCATTTTTAAATATTTGACAATTTTTTGTCTATTTAATTTATTTTTTTAGAAATGGTGGTTCGCATTTATATTACTCTGTTATATGGGTTGTTTTTGTTTCATCGTTATTTTTTCTCTAAAAGTAGAACTATATTTTATAATTTAAAAAGGCACATAGAATTACAATAAATTATTATTACCTAACACACATTTGTGACAGATTTGTTATTTAGAACACATTTAAATTAAGTCATGAAATTAAACACATGCTGTGTTGTCCGTATAGGGTTTGTGTCATAAACTTGTACAGGGTGTTTATTTAACAGTTTATTCGTAAAAACTTGCATTTGGACAACCATTATGACTTCTTAAGGGTCTTTTGTCAATTAATTTTATAAAAACCATTTATAAATGTAAATCATAATTTAAAGTTCATAAAAACATGCACGTGACCACATGTTTTGTTCAAGACAAGACAAATTTAGCACATTCAATAAATTCCACATAGACAATGTTCGGTAAGTCAAATTTGAAATAGTTTCAAAGCTTTTTTAGTCCTAAAACATTTACTTCTAATTTAAAAGTAACATAAATTTTATTAAAATAATTGGGCTATAATGATGCCACATATCTCCCTTTCTATACGGACATGCCCGTCGTATAGGAAAATAATTCTGCCGTTAAATTCTCAACATCTTAAAACGAAATTGGAAGAAGAAAATCAAACTGATAAAAATTATATAAATGTGACCAGATTACCAAACATGTTTCATACGCTTAGTATCACTAAGTTTTGTATTGGAAATATGGTTTTTTAGCATCGTGGTTTATGGGACAATCAATGGTCGTTTTCATCGGTCAATACGGTCAATTTTTGAATGGATTTGAAAGAAACTTCTTCATAAATTAAACTGATTAAATTGTAATTTTCGGACAGTTAATTTATCGCAGAAACCCCAAAAAGTTGCACACGATCGTTTAGTAAAACCATTAACTTGTATTTTTATAACTTTTTGTAATGGTCCCATTGAAATTTTATAGGCGATCGAAAAACAACATTGCAACATGATTATGTCATTAAAATCACGTGATGTCCTCTATAGTTGGATATGTTGTTATTTTACTATATCAAATGTTCTTGTTTCATGCCTTCGATTGGATGACGCAACAAGTACAGACGTGTGCGCGCGAGTTCCTTTTATTCTGGGTACGATGATATCCACTTGAACATAAGCGGTCTTCCGAGATAACATAAAGTCAGGAGCATTGGATTCAACGGCGAGAGTGTCGAAAATTTTAAGATCGGATATTCTCTAGACTAACAATTATGTTATATAGATATGTTCAAGTAGACCAAAATATTAGGACATTCAAGTCAAGTCAAGTCAAGTCAAGTAAACTTTATTTAAAGTCGGTAGACATATAACAATAAACATAAGCTCTGTAGAGCTTTTAAAACCCACATACATAAAGTTAAGACATACATTTATACAGTACATAGCACATGACACAAGACATATACACATATCACATAGCAAATTAAGCACATGTAAGACATGCTGAACAAGCCTGCATAGCAAAGCACTAAATAAAACATTTAAAGCACTAAACTAAAAGGCAAAAAGCAGAATAACCAAGTCATGCATATATAAAGATGGACAAAAATAAAAACATAAAAACAGAAACAGACTATCAGCTAAGGTTGGCTGAACTATCTGCAGAAAGAGCAAGAACATCCCTCCCCCTCCCATTTACTAATTAAACTTTTCAACTGATTGAGTCCCATATCCCCTCTAAGTTCATTTGGAAGTTGGTTCCATAGTTTAGCTGCTCCGCAGCTGACAGAATGTAGGCCATACCTGGTTGTGTTCACTCTAGGAACATTTACTATATTCTGGTATCTAAAACAGTAAGAGTTGTCTTTAAAAGTTGTAATATCATGTAGTATACAGGATTAAGTTTGTTTAAAGTCTTATATACAAAAATTGCTAAAAAGCGCAAGCGTCTAATTTTCAAAGATGGCATTTTTGATTTATACTGAAGTTCTTCATATGTGCTTTTATCATCATTGTATATGAAACGCAAAGCTCTTTCTTGGATCTTTTCAAGCTTGCGGGTGTTGCTTTCATTACAGAAGTGCCATACTAAAGGGCAATAGTCAAAGTTTGCAAGTATAAAAGAATAGTATATAGTTATTTTACCAAACTTGCTTAAATATTTACTAATTCTCTTAAGCACATTCAATTGTTGTGAAGCCTTTTTACATACATTAGATATATGGCTATTAAAATTCAATTTAAAATCAAAGGTAACACCAAGTAATTTAACCTCATCTTCACATTTTATATTATTTCCGTCTAATTCAAAAATCAAATTTTCTTTCTTGGTTTTACTGCCAATAACAAAAGCCTGAAACTTATCAGGATTGGCTTTCATGCATGTGGTTATCTTAAAACCATTTTATTAAAATACTACTTTCTTGTTCAAGAGTAGTAATTACATCCTGTAGGTAATTGCTGCTTTAAGATAGGGTATTATCATCAGCGTAGTTATATAGGTCACTTTTCGAAACAATGTGAAATATATCATTAACAAAGATATTAAACAGTACAGGTCCTAAAATGGAACCCTGGGCAACATCTTTATAAATGTCCAAAAAGGACTGCATATTGAACCAATTTTTACACACTGCTTCCTGTTTTTCAAATAGCTGTTAGGTAAAGAGAGGGCAGTTTCTGACAGACCGTAGCTTTCAAGTTAGTTTCAGCAGGAACAGATCATGTGGAAGACAGTCAAACGCTTTAGATAGATCCATCAGAATAGCAGCAATGTATTGATTGGTGTCTAAACATTTACGCCAATCTTCTATAATCCTAATTAAAATATCTTGACAACTGTAGCTAGGTCTAAAGGCTGACAAAAAGATATTAAATCTCGTTTTAAAAAAAATCATTTATTTGTGTTTCAATAGATCTTTCAAAAATGTTAGATATGGTTGGTAGTATACTGACTGGTCTGTAGTTGGATTTATCCAGTGTGGTGTTTTTCTTATGGATGGGTACAACTTGTGTAATTTTTAGTTTATGGGCGTTTTTAAAAAAAATGACACCAAGATGTAAAAAAAATGTCAAATTTTAACATGAGCATATCAAGTTTTTGTTCATAATTTCCAAATGTGCATACGTTGAAGTTAATAAATAAAAAAGAAATTAATGAAGAGGACAGAAATAAAGTTTTTATAATATTTTATTGAACAAATTTTGAAATATAAAACACCTTTAACAGTTATACATTTTACTTCAGTTTAACAATGTTATGCTCCTTATAACTTGTTGCTGTTTTCTTAAACAATGTAACAAATACTAATGACTTCCTGTGCAAGATTTTGAACAATATGCAATTGTACTTTTTCAAAAAAATAATTTTTTTCAAGAAAGTTTGAAAATTCTTTTGTTATCTACCTCTTAAAATTTTTATTAAGTCAAAAGTAGTATGTATTTTTGCATATGGCAACAAAATTATTAAATTGTAATTAAAAGTCATCCCTGGAGAAAAAAAATTCATACTAAAGTTAAACCATTTGAAAATGATAGGTTGTAGAAAAAGTACTATGTTTAGCCTTATTTTGTTGCACTCCTGACACTCCAGGTTAAAACAAATAAAAGAAGGAAATACATTCTTTAAAAAGTACTGAGGTTATTTTGTGATATTGCTGGGAACAAATTTCATATATCTTAACATTTTCAATAGGATATTTGAGAAAGAACAAATTAATATATAAGCTGTTTTAAAAAAAAGAACCCCAACAAATTATGGTCCTTTAATTTTGTCAAATTAATAGATATATTATTTCTAAATAGTTAAAAATGTATGTCTTGTTGTGGGGAACATGTCTGCAAAAAATCTTAAAGATATCTCAGAAAACAAAAAAGTTATGCCAAAAAAACATGCCAAAATTGTCAGGAGTGCAACACTTTTCTGTGACACCTAAATATGTCATTTTTTAAAAGGTCACAAAATTGTCAAATCTAGCAATATGTGCATAATTCTTTTTTCATTACACAGTTTTATGTGTTAACTTATTGACAAATATCAATAGAAAGTATGTTGCATTTTAAAAAGTATGAAAATATTGTTTTGAAAAAACTACCCTGTCATGAGTGCAACACAAATTTAAGCAACATTGCATTTAGTTCTTTGTAGAAATTTTTTCCTTTTGTTTTCAATGATTAAACCAAAATAAAATCATAAATATACCTTTGCTGCATCAAAACAGTCACAACAAGATACCCTAAAACTGGTAATCTGATCAGGGATACAAAGTAAAATAGAGCACCCTCAACTGTCAGGAGTGCAACAAATGACATGTTCTTAGATATATTTTCTTTAAAAGTTCTCTTATTTTGTGTTTTCTCTTTATTTTTCAGCAGAAGCTACACAGAAGCATTGAATAAATATTTCAGATGGATGATAATACCTTTCACATTCATTTTTAATGTCAGGAGTGTAGAAGTTTGTTTAAAAATTGAGCTTCAGATTTGATAAAAATTCATATATTGTGTACAATTTAGTTGGATCTCATATTAATACCAACTGTTTTTGTAATCTAGAGACACCATTCTCAATTGTAATCTTTGTTCCATCCATATGGAGAACCATAATTTTGCAGTATAGTTGCAATCATCTATTCATTTAAATATTGTGTCAGGAGTGCAACATTTACATGGATGACATTTAAAACAGGACATCTTGGATAAATGAACTGATACGTTTTTCAACAATATATTTTTTGTAATTCCAATTGAAAAGTGAACAAATAAAAGAATTAGCAGTTAGAATATGTCTCTAGATTATAAAAAACAGTTGGTATCAATATGAGAGACAACTAAATTGTACACAAAATATGAATATTTATCAAATTTTAAGCTCATAAAATGCTAATGTGACACTTAATTTTTAAGAAAAGTTTCCTTAACTTAAATTAAAATAATTTTAATAAATAAATCTTCATAAAATATTTCATATTATGATACAATTGAATATCTATAAAAAAAACCTGCTGCACTCCTGACATTAAAAAAATTAATGTAACAGGTATTTTTCGGACGTCTGAAACATTTATTCTATGATTCTGTATAGCTTCTGCAAAAAAGTAAAGAAATACACAAAATAAGTCACATTACAAAGCAAATATATCTAAAAACATGTCATTTGTTGCACTCCTGACAGTTGAGGGTGCTCTGTTTTATTTGGTGTCCCTGATCAGATTACCAGTTTTAGAGTATATTGCTGTGACTGCTCTGATGCAGCAAAGGTATATTTATGATTTTGTTTTGGTTTCATTATTGAAAACAAAAGGAAAAAATTTCAACCAAGAACTTAATGCAAAATGGCTTAAATTTGTGTTGCACTCCTGACAGGGTAGATCTTTTTTTCAAAACAATATTTTCATACTTTTTAAAATGCAACATTCTTTCATGTTATATCTCTTAATAAGTTTACACATGAAACTTTGTAATAAAAAAAGAATTATGCACAAATTGCTGGATTTGACAATTTGGTGACCTTTTAAAAAATGACATTTTTTTAAAGTGTCACAAAAAAGTGTTGCACTCCTGACAATTTTGGCATGTTTTTTTGGCATAACTTTTTTGATTTGTGAGATATCTTTAAGATTTTTTGCAGACATGTTCACCACAACTAGACATACATTTTTAACTATTTAGAAATAATATATCTATTAATTTGACAAAATTAGAGGACCATAACCTGTTGGGGTCATTTTTTTTTAAAACCGCCCTTATCTGGAAATGTTGATGTTGTGAAGCTCATGTTTATGAGGTTAGTGATTGGTTGTTTTACTACTGGTGCTGCTATTTTGAGTATTTTAGGTGATATTTCATCAAAACCAGTAGCCTTTTTAACATTTATTTTGTTCAGTTGTTTTTGTGTGAACTCATCTGTGATAGGTTTAAAAGTTAATTCATTTTGTTGTCCATTCATGTTTGTTTCTTTTATTTTAAGTACACTGGGGTGATTGTTGTCAATAGAAATTGCCCCTTGACCTATATCTTTGGCTACATTAATAAAAAATTAATTAAAAACAAAAAAAAGCTTATATCTTTCTGATCTGTAAGCAATACATCATTTTCTCTTAAAATAATATCAGACTCAAAATGACACCCTTTGTTGGTTAAAAAGGGTTTAATAGTGGGCCAAAAGTACTTGCTTTTGGGACCACCTACACAACGTTCAACAAAATAGTTTTTCACAGATTGTATTTTAATCTTATTAACTATATTTCTCTAAAAGAGTCTCTTTTTTCTTAAAATTATTGTGAAGCATTCTCTTCTTGTAGATTACGATTCATAAAAGGAGCTGGTGCTCTTACAATGTTTCTCTGCTTCAGAGGTACATGTTTGTTATACACTTTCATAAAGTTGCTATTAAAATTATCATATGCTTCATCTACATTTGAAAAATCTAAATTTTCAATACCTGATTGACTTACATCATTTAAGAATTGTACACCATCAAAATTTTGTAGCTTCTGTAAGACTTTTTTGTTCTTACTTTAGTTGGAATTTCAGCTTTGAGTTGACAAGCAATAAAATTATGGACATCACTTATTCCTGTACCAAAATAACAAGTTTTACTACAAGCATTTGGTTTGTTTGTGAGTGCTACATCAACCAAACTTGGTAATGAATTTTTGCAAAAACATGTTGGTTCTTTAATAATATTAGAAAGATCAAAAATATCACAAAGATCCCTCAGAGGGGCACTCCTTTCCCAATTGAGTAAATCAAAATTTAAATCGCCAAGTATTAAGACATTATCATAGCTACAGGTTATCTTATCAACATAATTTGTAAAGTCTTCAGAGAAAGCACTATCTTTCATTGTGGGTGGTTTATAAGCTCCACATATGTACCATTTTTTGTTATTAAGAATAAGTTCAATACCATTTGATTCAATTTGTTCAAATGTTTACATTTCTAATATGAGTTTATATTAAGATTTTTTAATTTAAAAGTAAAGTTAAAATGAAATTTATGTTTAAATTTCAAAAGGAAAGGTATTCCTAGCTCTAAAATTATTGACATGTGCATGTGATATTAAATGGCATCATATTATCAACCATCAACCATAACTGGTGTTATATTTAAAAGTGAAGTTTGCGTAAATTAAAATATTGCACCAGGTCAGAGCTAATCTGCACTGGGTTATCTGTACCAGAAATCGGTCATTTCCGGAAGAAAGATTGTTTGTGAACTATGTTACAGGCGAGCTTTGGGACGAATATCATTTTATTATGAATGTAAATATGTGTTAGATGAGAGAAACAAATATATTGATGAACAATATATAGTTCGCCCAAATGCACTGAAATTAATTGAATTAATAAACACAAAAAAATAATCAAAACTGGAAACATCTGCATGTGTGCATTTATAAGACTTATTAATTTGGGTGTCGGTCTTCCAGGCTAAATCACACTGTACTTGTAAATAAATATTGTACACAGTTGTTTTGTATTGTACTTTCTGTTTACCATTGTACCTACGAAAGAATTATCAGAATACATATAACTTGATAGATTCAATTAAAATTGTTTAATTAAATAAAATGTATTCATCTACATCTACCGAAAAAATGTAAAATAAACAATAACTATGATGAGGCGAACAGTGACTGTTTAGACGCAGCTTTGTTTATTCTCCCAAACAAAGTTTTGGGAGACATATTGTTTTTTCCGGTTTCTTATTATTAAGTCGCCCCAAACGAAGTTTTGGCGACTTATTGTTTTTGCACCGTTTCTTATTATTATGTCTCCCAAACGAAGTTTTGGGAGACATATTGTTTTTGTCCGGTTTCTTTTTATTATTCTTCTTCTTTCTTCTTTTTTCTTTTTTTCTTTTTTCTTTCCGTTCAATCTTGTCCGCACATTTTCTCTGAGATGCAATGTCCAATCAAGATGAAACTTTGGGAACATTTTAAGGGTGACCTTAAGTTATACAATTCGATTTTGGAATTTTCAAAATGGCCACCATTTCAAAAATGTGGCGACTGTTGTCAGATCTCAGTAATGGCCGCACCAATTTCAATGAAAATTGATATACTGATACAGCTAATTATTTTGAGCATTTTTGCTAAAAAAAAATTGGACGCGAACGATATTTCAAGATGGCCGCCATCCAAACACCCCCCCCCCCCCCCCCATAAAAATGCAAAAATTAAAACATCATCCGATTTCGACGAAATTTGGTACACAGGTAGATTATGGTACCCCTAATGTGCCACTACTTTTAAAATTTCTTGTCCGACTTCCGGTTTCAAAATGGCGGCCGTTTTAAAATTAAAAAAATCGTGGCCATTGTCAGATCTCAGTAATGGCCAGAGCAATTTCAATGAAAATTAGTATACTGATACAGCTAAAAATCATGAGCATTTATACCAAAAAAACAAATTAGACGCGAACGACATTTCAAAATGGCCGCCATCCGAACACCACCCCTCTAAAAATGAAAAAAATTACACATCATCTGATTTCGACCAAATTTGGTACACAGGTAGATTATGGTACCCTGAGTGTGCCAGTACATTAAAAAAAATTTCCGACTTCCTGTTTCAAAATGGCGGCCGTTTTAAAGTGTTGTCAGATCTCGGTAATGGCCAGAGCAATTTCAATGAAAAATAGTATGGTGATACAGCTAACTATCCTGAGCATTTTTAAAAAAAAAAAATTGACGCGAACGACACCATTTTGTGATGGCAGCCGTTTCAACACCCCCCCCCCCCCCCCCCAAACGTCAACTTAGTCCGATTGCAACGAAAGATATGTAGATAGATTTTAATGCACAAAATAAAAATATGATGTCTATTTGGGGGTTTTCGACATGCGCAAAATAGCTGCCGCACCAATTTCAATGAAAAATGGTATAGTGATACGGCTAACTATCCTGAGCACTTTTTTCCACAAAAAAAATGGAGACGAACGACACCATTTTGTGATGGCAGCCGTTTAACCACACTCCCACCTCAAACTTCAACTTAGTCCGATTGCAACGAAAGATATGTAGATAGATTTTAATGCACAAACTAAGAGTATCATGTCTATTAGGGGGTTTTCAACATGCGCAAGCATAGTGGCATTGGTGTTTCGTTTGGGAGACATTCTGTGTTGGCATCCCAACACAATCATATATATTTTTTCTCCTTTTTTCTTTTTTCTTTCCGCTCAATCTTGTCCGCACATTTTCTTTGAAATGCAATGTCAATCAAGATGAAACTTTGGGAACATGTTAAGGGTGACCTGAAGTTTTGCAATCCACTTTTGGAATTTTCAAAATGGCCGCCGTTTAAAAATAAATGTCGGCTGTTGTCAGATCTCAGTAATGGCCAGAGCAATTTCAATGAAAATTGGTATACTGATACAGCTAACTATCCTGAGCATTTTTTGCCAAAATAATTGGACGCGCACAACATTTCAAAATGGCCGCCATCCGAACACCATCCCCTAAAAATGCAAAAATTTAAACATCATCCGATTTCGACGAAATTTGGTACACATGTAGATTATGGTACCCTGAGTGTGCCACTACTTTTAAAATGTTTGTCCAATTTCCGGTTTCAAAATGGCGGCCGTTTTAAAGTTTGAAAAATGGCGGCAGTTGTCAAATCTCAGTAATGGCCGGAGCAATTTCAATGATAATTGGTATACAGATACAGCTAACTATCCTGAGCATTTTTTTTTAAATTGACGCGAAAGATACCATTTGTGGTGACAGCCATTTCACCACACTCCCCCACCCCCCCCCCCCCCCCAAATGCAACTTAGTTCGATTGCAAAGAAATTTGATATTAAGATAGATTTTAATGCACAAACTAAGAATATCATGTCTATTTGGGGGTTTTCAACAAGTATAGTGGCAATGGGAGTTCGTTTGGGAAACATTCTGTGTTGGCATCCCAACACAATTATATAAATTATTGTCTCTAACAATCATCTACCATTTGTAGGCATCATCACATTTTAGCAGGTGAGGCGCTACATGGGTGTAGAGTGTATCTTACCAAAAATATATATTTTCCAAATTACTATTCCTGCCCAAGGTCGGGAGTTTTTGGGTACTCCGGCTTCCTTCATTACAAAAACTGGACGCTACATGTTCTCTGATTTTTGCGTTATATTCGACTTGAACGGTGTGGGAAATGTTGCTCTCGTCACAAGCGAAAATGTGGTTCTCATCTGTTGATTGGTTTAAAAATTATAGTTAATAAACATAAATAATGATATCAAAAGCACAAAACAACTTTCATTGACCGCGTATTCAAGTAATGTTCATATATAGTACCAGAATTTGTATTCATTTTGCTAATTTACTACTTTTTAAAATTAGAGAAACATAATCTTACATAAGTATTCTTGAATTATCGGCTTTCTTCAATCTCGATAGTTAAATTATGGAATTTTAAGCCCTCACAAATCTCTGACTTAATACGTGCATAATTTAATTATCTCAATTGTAGAAATCCGATAATCCACGCGTACTCATGTAAGTACAAAGTGGCGTTGAACCCTATTGAAACAAAACAAATCCATCAAATTACTATTGATATTTTTGTTTGTTTTTGGGCAATTCAATGTTTAGTCATACTGTGTTCTTGCAAAAAAATATATTTTGCTAATTAATAGTAATATTTTCCTTATGAATTTCATACAGTTTGTGCAAGTACGGGTTGATACTAAATAATAATCTGTTTCGTTTAAATTTCATTTGTGTTCAGATAATTTATTGTTTTTAAAATGTGCTGATAATTAATTTCAACATTTGTTTTCATTAACACTAAATAATAACGTCTTTTTTGTCTGAAGATTAGGATTGTTGTTGCTCTTAATCAAATTCATGCACTAATTTCATATTATTAAATTTTCAACACAGCAATTTTATCAATTTCATTCGTATAAGAGAACAACCCGCTGTTTTGTACATAGGCATATGAAAAAATTCGAGTAAATAATATGCGGTCTAACACGCTGTTACATTTTGCGTGATTACTCTTCCGCGAATTTAATTACTTTTTTCAATGAGAGATAATACATCATTTCCGCAAATGCTTTATGCGGTTATCTATTCCTTTACATAGAGTATATCAACTGTTGCTCCCTGCCTACCACCTGGAGGTCGAAATAAGATATTAAGGACGATAAGTCTTTAATCGTATCATTAACAATTAAAGTAAGAATGGCTAAACCTAATCATTAGCAAAAGAACCACACTTTAAAAGCATGAAAAGTGTCTTCAGGTGTACTAAAAGATTAATATTTCTCAAATCGTTCTATAATTGTTTTGTCTTTCTCCTGGTTTAAACAGTTAAGCGTACACTGTGTATCTTCCATGACATTTTGATTCACCGCAGCTTTGTAGTAACTACATTAAGCTTTTCGTCAGTAAGCACCGTAGCTTTGTAGAATCAACAGTCACCATACCTTCATAGTATCAGTAGTCACCGTAGCTTTGTAAGATCGTAGTCACCGTAGCTTTGTAGGATCGTCAGTAGTCACAGTAGCTTTGTAGGATCGTAGTCACGGTAGCTTTGTAGAATCAATAGTCACCGTAGCTTTGTAGGATCGTCAATAATCACCGTAGCTTTGTAGGATCTCAATAATCACCGTAGCTTTGTAGGATCGTCAGTAATCACCGTAGCTTTGTAGGATCGTCAGTAGTCAACATAGCTTTGTAGTAACGACAGCACCCAGCTTTTTGTCTGTAGCGACCGTAGCTTTGTAGGATCATCAATAGTCACAGTAGCTTTGTAGGATCAGAAGTCACCGTAGCTTTGTAGGATCAGTAGTCACCGTAGCTTTGTAAGATCATCAGTAGTCACCGTAGCTTTGTAGGATCATCAATAGTCACCGTAGCTTTGTAGGATCATCAGTCAACGTAGCTTTGTAGGATCATCAGTCACCGTAGCTTTTTATGAGCGTCAGTAGTCACCGTAGCTTTGTAGGATCAGTAGTCACCGTAGCTTTGTAGGGTCGTCAGTAATCACCGTAGCTTTGTAGAATCAGTAGTCACCGTAGCTTTAGAGTAAAGACAGCGCCCAGCTTTTCTTCTGTAGCCACCGTATCTTTTTAGGATCATCAGTAGTCACCTTAGTTTTGTAGGATAAGTAGTCACCGTAGCTTTACAAAATCAGTAGTCACCGTAGCTTTGTAGGATCCAGCAGTCACTATTGCCTGTTAGTAAAGACATCACACAGCTTTTTGTCAGTAGTCACCGTAGCTTTGTAGGATCGTTAGTATTCACCGTAGCTTTGTAGGATCGTAGTCACCGTAGCCTTGCAGGACCGTCCGTAGTCACCGTAGCTTTGTAGGATCGTAGTCACCGTAGCTTTGTAGGATCATCAATAGTCACGGTAGCTTTGTAGGATCAGTAGTCACCGTAGCTTTGTAGGATCATCAATAGTCACGGTAGCTTTGTAGGATCAGCAGTCACCGTAGCTTTGTAGGATCATCAATAATCACCGTAGCTTTGTAGGATCATCAATAGTCACGGTAGCTTTGTAGGATCATCAATAGTCACGGTAGCTTTGTAGGATCATCAATAGTCACCGTAGCTTTGTAGGATCATCAATAGTCACGGTAGCTTTGTAGGATCATCAATAGACACGGTAGCTTTGTAGGATTAGTAGTCACCGTAGCTTTTTAGGATCGTCAGTAGTCACCGTAGCTTTGTAGGATCATCAATAGTCACGGTAGCTTTGTAGGATCATCAATAGTCACGGTAGCTTTGTAGGATCGTTAGTATTCACCGTAGCTTTGTAGGATCGTAGTCACCGTAGCTTTGTAGGATCATCAATAGTCACGGTAGCTTTGTAGGATCGTTAGTATTCACCGTAGCTTTGTAGGATCGTAGTCACCGTAGCCTTGCAGGACCGTCCGTAGTCACCGTAGCTTTGTAGGATCGTAGTCACCGTAGCTTTGTAGGATCATCAATAGTCACGGTAGCTTTGTAGGATCGTAGTCACCGTAGCTTTGTAGGATCAGAAGTCACCGTAGCTTTGTAAGATCATCAGTAGTCACCGTAGCTTTGTAGGATCATCAATAGTCACAGTAGCTTTGTAGGATCAGTAGTCACCGTAGCTTGTAGGATCATCAATAGTTACGGTAGCTTTGTAGGATCGTAGTCACCGTAGCTTTGTAGGATTATCAATAGTCACGGTAGCTTTGTAGGATCATCAATAGTCACGGTAGCTTTGTAGGATCATCAATAGTCACGGTAGCTTTGTAGGATCGTTAGTATTCACCGTAGCTTTGTAGGATCGTAGTCACCGTAGCCTTGCAGGACCGTCCGTAGTCACGGTAGCTTTGTAGGATAGTAGTCACCGTAGCTTTGTAGGATCATCAATAGTCACGGTAGCTTTGTAGGATCGTAGTCACCGTAGCTTTGTAGGATCATCAATAGTCACAGTAGCTTTGTAGGATCATCAATAGTCACCGTAGCTTTGTAGGATCATCAATAGTCACGGTAGCTTTGTAGGATCATCAATAGTCACAGTAGCTTTGTAGGATCGTAGTCACCGTAGCTTTGTAGGATCAGTAGTAACCGTAGCTTTGTAAAATCATCTATCACCGTAGCTTTGTAGGATCATCAAGTCACCGTAGCTTTGTAGGATCATCAATAGTCACCGTAGCTTTGTAGGATCGTAGTCACGGTAGCTTTGTAGGATCATCAATAGTCACGGTAGCTTTGTCGGATCATCAATAGTCACCGTAGCTTTGTAGGATCAATAGTCACGGTAGCTTTGTAGGATCATCAATAGTCACCGTAGCTTTGTAGGATCAGTAGTCACCGTAGCTTTGTAGGATCATCAATAGTCACGGTAGCTTTGTAGGATCATCAATAGTCATCGTAGCTTTGTAGGATCGTTAGTATTCACCGTAGCTTTGTAGGATCGTAGTCACCGTAGCCTTGCAGGAGCGTCAGTAGTTACTGTAGCTTTGTAGGATCGTAGTCACCATAGCTTTGTAGGATCATCAGTAGTCACCGTAGCTTTTTATAATCAGTTTACGCCTAGCTTTGTAGGATCTTAGTCACCGTAGCGTTGTAGAATCAGTAGTCGCCATAGCTTTGTAGGATCAGTACTCACCGTAGTTTTGTGGTAGCGACAGCACTGTATCTTGGTATGATCGTAGTCACCATAGCTTTGTAAGAGCGTCAGTAGTCACCGTAGCTTTTTATGATCTTCACCGTAGCTTTGTAGAATTGTAGTCACCGTAGCGTTGTAGAATTAGTAGTCACCAGAGCTTTGTAGGACCAGTACTCACCGTAGTTTTGTAGTAGCGACAGCACCGTAGTTTTGTAGTAACGACAGCACCCTCATTTAGCAGTTCGCCAACGGAACCATATTCAACAAGCAATCAAATATTATTCGGTCACTTGTTAAATATTGTTCCTGTAATTAATTTAAACTATGAGGATTGTTTTCAGTTGTCGATTAGATTACTGGATATATAGGCGACCATGGATCGGTTTACGCTGTACACAAATTGCTTATCATCATGTACACATTTAATTAAAGGTAAAATACAATGCAGGAGAATTTTAAATTTGGGAATATTTCAATATCCTCTTTGATTGTTATGACCCTGAGAGATTTGAAGATCATATTATTCACTGCATAAAATCGCCAATGACATCATATGTAAACATCAAATCCAATTAAATAATTATAGGTAATTAAAAAATATTTCAAGTGCAATGTATTTACGTTGAAATCCGTATCAGGTAAGACACCACACCGTTTGCATGGTTAAAAACGTTTTTATTAAATCATCTATTTAAAAAATACTGAACCTTTCCCTTCAAAAATATACCAAGTCATGGAGGAGTATTTTTCACATTACCCGTTCCAACGTGATATATCTGTTTAATTACACTAAATATCGCGAAATTTTACGTTGTGTATCATCTTCAACATGTTCAATACACATGTACATGAAAGAAAGGAACAACAATTCTTCTAGTTTTCACTACTTTTAAAGAACTATTTTTTCGTAACGTGTTTGACAAAATAAAAAAATATAATTTCTAAAATTGATGGACTTTGATTTTTCTTTAATTTTCTTAATAGTGAATTTTGTTTCAATGAGTATTCCTCGGCACCGCTTAGTTTGTGCCTTTTTCCCGCCTTTCCTACTACTTCCTGCAATAGGTCAAAATGAGTAAGACGTCAGTATTTGGTATCCAGATTTAAAAAAATATATATACTAAATAAAAGAAAGAATGATAAATATTGGTTTCCTTGGTTCCATTTCCATCATAACTGAGTCACATGTCTGATTATTTACCAGCACTCCATGTTTTACAACGTTTGAATAACAACTTATCTACCGTAACGAAAACGTCGTATGCTCCCTAAACGTGAATCTGTACCAGGATAGAATTTGTCGAATTTATAGTATATACACTGTATTTAGTCGTCATTTCGACCTTCCTAGATGCAATTAGTCTTTTTTAAAGTAAAATTATTTGCAGAACTTTTATATTTATCATCTAAGATAGAAAAAAAAATACATTGTAGTTTGCATAATTTAAGCTTCCTTTTTTTCAAATTACAAACTAAACAATCTTATTAAACTGAAAACGACGCATTTACTACATTTACAGTTGCATTATGGAAAACGGTGCCAATAGAAACTTTCTTTAACTAACACAGAGTAGAAAATCTTCACATTTGGCGTTTATGAATTCCGTTACGGAACTTATAAGTTACGGAGCACACTGAAACATAGAGCTAATAACAAAGAAAAATTGTGAAATATAGAACCATTTTCATAATTTTCAACGCGTTATTCACAGAACAAATCTATTTCTTTAAAATCCTGTTTATTGTAGCATAGTCCGGACATTATATTTTTACATCGACGCACGCTCTCTGAACATATTTGATTAAAAGAATGAAAAAATAGCATAGTTTTAACTAAATCAATATTTGAGTAAGAAAATGAACAATAAATTATAGACATAATGATTGATTTAAAACATTCTTTATGGTTTTAGAAAAAATGATACGGAACAACGTCAGGTTTTGGAGAAAACAAAAATTTGCGAAACCTGATCGAACCAATGTTGCAAATAAGCTTTACTTAAAAGAGAAACTCGTAGTTTGTTACTGTAGCCCGTGCATAAAGGTTTTACTGGTGACGTTGGTTTTAAGAGACTTTCAACAATATTCGACGTTGATAAAAACAAATAATAAAAGAGACAGTTGTTTGAAATCTGTAGGCAACCTGCATAAGTATTTAGAAAGTCACCGCTCTACTTGATAAAAAGAAACGCAATTTAAAATAATATTACGATTTCAGGCAACACGGGTTTTTTTCGGAATTGAGTCAAGTATTGGACAAAGGCGGAGCCGGTGCCAGCAGCCATGTTGTATTACTATGTGAACGTTTTCAGTTTTTAAAAATTGATTAATCATTTTACGTTAACTTTAAGGTAAAAGTCACAAACTTCCAAATGAATGGGGAGGGAAGGGAGTTGCTCGCGAGATAACAAAAAATGCATATACTTTTTGGCATTTAACACGACACTATGGGAAAAATGAATATTTTAGGCCGACAGGTATGAAAATGTCCGAATAAGTATTAAAAATAAAAATACACATGTTATCAACTAATCAGAATTCAATATTATTATATAAGGTAAAATTATAACTTTAGTGACGTTTAAAAGTTGCAGTAACGTGAACGCTATACGTATGTTGAAATACTGACGGAGTATATCGAAAATTCGCTGTGTATAAAATATATTTACTGTTAAATAAGTATAAATCTACATGTTTTGTGCTTTTGTGTTTTTTTGTTTTTGTTTCGTGTTAATTGTGTGATGTCTAGATCCGGATTTATGATCGTCCCTTGACTTTAGGCTCTTGGTGTTCGGTCGGTTTTCTTGCTTATTTTGTTATTCACTTCATCCAAAGAAAACTGGGAACAATGAAAAATTGCGTTTATGTAATGAAGTTATTACAGCTTATAATGTTAATTAAAATGTTATAAAATGTCCTTCACAAACAATCCACACTGGCGTTCCATTGAATTTTGTCTTACTGTTTATTTTGTCCAAAGTATAACTAGGGGAAGAAGCCAGATTACCTGGTGAAAATACCTGCCCGTTAGTAGGGAAGCTAGCAATCCATCTATGTCAGGGCTTCCAGTTTTTATTAGTGAAGGAAGCCCAAACCTTTATTAAGGAAGCTAGCAATCCTTGTCAATTTGGGTCGAGCAAATCCTGCTCTTTTCAAAGGTAAAAAGTGCAAATGGAAATATATATTCCCTGCATTGGATGATTACTTTCTTATTGACTAGTACTCCGTTGTTTACAGATATTTACGTTTAACTTAATAAATATTCTTAATTACAATTTGTATTTAGAATTGTGCATATACGTAATACCTGTGCACTATTTTATTTATAATGTAGGATTACGACCAATAATATAAGATTATCGCCCTATTATATTGTTAGATGACCATAATTTAGATTATGGGTCATAATCCTGGATATAATCCATAATCCTTCGTGTGCTATGGATACAGCAAACAATTATTTTAAATATACTAACATTTTGTCAATAGGTCAAGACAGACCCCACTATTTCTTATTAATTATTTTTCCTTGTCTTTTTTTAAGATCAGTATTTACGCGCTAATCCACTATTGTAACGAGAATTCATTAGCATCCTTCAGCTACTTTTCGTTGCGTCTTATCTTCATAGTTCAACGCAACGATAAATGAAATAGGAAATGAGATTTCTATATGATTAATTTTACATTTAATATAATGGTAATGATTCTCGTCAAGGAAATATGTACAACTTGTACCTTGTGTGACTAGAGACATTTTACTAATGTACGACTTGTACCCTGTGTGGCTGGAGACTTTTTTCTAAGGTAAGACTTATAATGTGTGGCTAAATACATTTAACTAATGTACGACTTGTACCTTGTGTGACTAGAGACATTTTACTAATGTACGACATGTACCATGTGTGGCTGGAGACTTTTTTCTAAGGTAAGACTTATAATGTGTGACTAAATACATTTAACTAATGTACGACTTGTACCCTGTGTGGCTGGAGACTTTTTTCTAAGGTAAAACTTATAATGTGTGGCTAAATACATTTAAGTAATGTACGACTTGTACCCTGTGTGACTAGAGACATTTTACTAATGTACGACTTGTACCCTGTGTGGCTGGAGACTTTTTTTCTAAGGTAAGACTTATAATGTATGGCTAAATACATTTAACTAATGTACGACTTGTACCCTGTGTGACTAGAGACATTTTACTAATGTACGACTTGTACCCTGTGTGGCTGGAGACTTTTTACTAATGTACGACTTGTACCCTGTGTGACTAGAGACATTTTACTAATGTACGACTTGTACCCTGTGTGGCTGGAGACTTTTTTCTAAGGTAAAACTTATAATGTGTGGCTAAATACATTTAAGTAATGTACGACTTGTACCCTGTGTGACTAGAGACATTTTACTAATGTACGACTTGTACCCTGTGTGGCTGGAGACTTTTTTTCTAAGGTAAGACTTATAATGTATGGCTAAATACATTTAACTAATGTACGACTTGTACCCTGTGTGACTAGAGACATTTTACTAATGTACGACTTGTACCCTGTGTGGCTGGAGACTTTTTACTAATGTACGACTTGTACCCTGTATGACTAGAGACATTTTACTAATGTACGACTTGTACCCTGTGTGGCTGGAGACTTTTTTCTAAGGTAAGACTTATTATGTGTGGCTAAATACATTAATATACGACTTGTACCCTGTGTAGCTGGAGACTGTTTGCTAAGGTACGACTTATTCTGTGTGGCAAGAGATATTTAACTAATATACGACTTGTACCCTGTGTGGCTAGATACATTTTGCTAAGGTACGACTTATTCTGTGTGGCAAGAGATATTTAACTAGTGTACGACTTGTACCCTGTGTGGCTAGATACATTTTGCTAAGGTACGACTTATTCTGTGTGGCAAGAGATATTTAACTAATATACGACTTGTACCCTGTGTGGCTAGATACATTTTGCTAAGGTACGACTTATTCTGTGTGGCAAGAGATATTTAACTAGTGTACGACTTGTACTTTTTGCGGCTAGAGACATTTTGCTAAGGTAAGACCTAATCTGTGTGGATAGAGACATTTAACTAATATACGACTTGTACCCTGTGTGGCTAGATACATTTAACTAATATACGACTTGTACCCTGTGTGGCTAGATACATTTAACTAATATACGACTTGTACCCTGTGTGGCTAGAGACATTTTTCTAAGGTAAGATTTATTCTGTGTGGCTAGAGACATTAACTGTGACTTACTTTTTTTCTCACCTACAGTTCATACAGAGATTTTCAGTATAAATTACAAGGCAAAACTTTTTCAAACACACACACTGGACTGAACGACAGGAAACACTTATTATTATTACGAAAGCGGAAGACTTTTTTTTAGATGATTTGAAAGTATAATTGGTTGGTTAAATATTTAACCGTTTAAATCTTTAACTTTGATTTAATATAATATATGTTATAGAATTCATTTCAGTTGCCTAAAATATAATTTAAAAAATCGTCACATGCTTAACTGTACATGTAAATGCGACATACAGAGTACGCATTGTTTATTATTTACAGATATCCTTGAGATTTACAGATTTTCATTTTGGCATACGGTTTATTTATAACGAAAATGGCGGACGCTTCTCGTGGAAACTGGGCGACATGGTTTGAATTTCTATTTTCGTGTATTGGAGAAATGGTAGGATTGGGCAATATTTGGAGATTTCCGTACATATGCTTTAAAAATGGCGGCGGTGAGTATAAAAACTTATTTTTCTTTACAGTTTATATCGACTACTAATCATTTCAGCACGTGCTGGTAGTTTTTTTGTTTTAGCAATTGTTTACAATTAGATATATTTCACGTCATCAACCCCATGTTGTTTTATTACATGTATCTGATTCAAACAATACATTCTCTCTCACGTGGTTTCCATTTTGTCGAAAAGACATTGTAGAATGTTGAAAACGTATTAATATAATACCAACTCACACCCTTTCCTTGTCTTTGTCGATCAGACGATTTTTACGACCCATATTAATTAATAAAAGTGCTTGAAGATCAGAGTCAATAGATTATACATTTATAGATTATTTACGTTTTTTTAAAAACGAGATGCATTTTCTCGTCGTATCTCATTGAAAGGCGACAGCCCTGAGATGAGATGGCGAGAAAGTGCATCGAGTTAACGTCAAAAAACGTAAATATTCTGTTTATCGCTGTTTTGTAACATTGTGACGTCACAGTGTTTACTTAACGACGTCTTGACAGCGAGCTGAGATGGGCCCATCTCACGCTAGTATAGTGAGATGGAATAATATCGCACATAAAGATCAAAGGAAAATACCGCGAAATAGCAATAATATACAATCCCGCATGTTCTAACGGTATTGCAGTCTCCATTGGCTATTTACAAGGCTATTCTTGGATGTGATTAGTATCTTCTCTATTTCGTATTTTTAATTGCACAATCAGATAAAAAATAATTATAACAGAAAGACAGGTGTTCTAAAATGTACCTCCGCTTTTTAAAGCTTAAGGCGTGGAACAATAAGTTCAAGTTAGCTAACTACCGGGTCCTGGGACTAACTATGTCACTATGACGCCCTAGTCCTAGAAATAGAGATGTAAACAACCTACGGGGGTCCTGGGTCCGACTATGCCACAATGACGCCCTATGGTTAGGAAAGACGTAAACCAACTATGGGGGTCCTGGGACCGACTATGTCACTATGACGCCCTAGTCCTAGAAATAGAGATGTAAACTACCTATGGGGGTCCTGGGACCGACTATGTCACTATGACGACCTAGTCCTAGAAATAGAGATCTAAACTACCTATGGGGTTCTGGGACCGACAATGTCGCTATTACGCCCTAGTCCTAGAAATAGAGGTGTAAGCTACCTATGGGGGTTCTGGGACCGACTATGTCACTATGACGCCCTAGTCCTAGAAATAGAGATGTAAACTACCTATAGGGGTCCTGGGACCGACTATGTCACTATGACGCCCTAGTCCTAGAAATAGAGATGTAAACTACCTACGGGGGTCCAGGGACCGACTATATCACTATTACGCCCTATGTGTAGAGAAGACGTTAACTAACAACTGGGTCCTGGGACCGACTTTTCCACTATGACATCCAAGGGTTAGAGAAGACCCAATTAACTACGGGGGTCATGGGGCCGACTATGCCACTTTTACGTCCTAGGAATATAGAATACGTAAACTAACTACAGGGTCGTAGGAACGATTATGTCACTATGCCGCCCTAAGAATAGAGAAGACGTGAACTAACTATGGGGTCCTGGGACCGATTTTGTCACTATGACGTTCTATGAATAGAGAAGACGTAAACTAACTACGGAAGTCCTGGGACCGACTATGCCACTATGACGACCTGGGAATAGAGAAGACGTTAATTAACTACGGGGTCCTGGGACCGACTTTGCCACTATGACGCCCTGGGTTAGGAAAGACGTACACTAACTACGGGGTCCTGGGAACGACTTTGCCACTATGACGCCCTAGGGTTAGAGAAGACGTTAATTAACTACGGGGTCCTGGGACCGATTATGCCACTATGACGCCCTAGGGTTAGAGAAGACGTTAATTAACTGCGGAGTCCTTGGATAAACTTTGTCACTATGACGCCCTAGGGTTAGAGAAGACGTAAACTAATTACGGGGTCCTGGGACTGATTATGCCTCTATGACGCCGTAGGGTTAGAGAAGACGTAAACTAACTACGGGGGTCCTGGGACCGCCTACGTTTTCATTTCTATTGGAAATAAATTTTTTATATGAGAGACAAATTTTACTTCAGAAATTTTAAGCAAAATTTACATTGGTGTGTGAAGTTGTAGACAAGATTTAATATGTGGGTCTATGTTCATTAATCCCATCCCAACGCAGTGGTCAGAATTTTTTTATTTGCAATTTTCTTGGAGTCTATGTACCATACAGAAATCTCATCGAAGGCCACCCGTCCTACTTTGTTAACCCTGTTTATGTCATACATGTATTTGTTTTAGATTTCACTCAAACTTAAATATAACCTATACTATCGCTATGGTATAACTTCATATGTTGGTGACAAGGTCGTGATTTAAACACGCACCAGTCTATACGTACAGACCAAATACACAGTTCAAAAGTTTAAGTCAATTGTGTTTGTTTTTTCAGTGAATTAAACCGGTATCATGTTTGTTATACGAAGTCGTTGTTTTGTTTTCTATAGGAGCCATTGCCCTCATTTAGTGCTCATATTACACATTGAATATGTTTTTGCTGCTCCGTAACATTAACGGAGTTCTGGTTATCATTTATCTGTGCATTACCGTTCCTAGATACGTTAGCGTGCACGTCGTTACAAGTGGGTAGTTCGTACTGCATGATACACAAATTTGTACCTTGATCTTCAAGAATTGTTTCACATTTATATTACAGACGTTAAGTGACAATTATATATTATATCATTATAACGGATTTCTAAAGCATCAGACATGTATTATGCATGCCATTAATAAAATCAACTTCAAAGGTATTTACCGTTTAAGTACTTCGTGCTGAGGAATGTTGCATTGCTATCTCAGATGCCAATACGTTTTTGCTTTGTATTTTGATATGTAAAACACACAAACTACAATCGTGTTTAGGTCTGCCAAAACATTTACTGAAAAGCCATCTAATAAAATAATGTCAACGGTGATTATAAGGGTTTGTGTCAATAAATCAGAGAAATAGTTGTAAAACAAAACGAACACACACCTAAACATTAGTAGGTTACTTGTGTAAACTTCATCATCTTTCGCTTTAAATAGTGTCTTACTGTTTTATACTACACCGTATTTTTACAGAAGATTTTGTCAGATTTCTTTTGGTCTAACCACCATTGGTCTCTTTTTCTGAATTCTAATTACATGTAGTCTGTGTTCCAATGTTCAGTCGGTCTGTGCTCCTACATTTTGTTGGTATATGCAACTTTAGTGGTCTGAGACTCTACATTCCAATGCCTATACTTCTACATTTATTTGGTCTATTCAGTTAGTCTATGCTACGAATTTCAGCATGTATGGGCACTTTGTTTTCTTGGCTTGTGCCGAATTCAGTTTGTCTATGCTTCGCGGTATCTGGCATGGATGTTTTTATACCACTCTGCACGCAGTCTATTTAATGTATCGTTTTCATTGTTTTCATTGAATTAGTTTAAACATATTTTATTTGCTCAAATTTGCAAAAAGGATAAGACACAAGTTAGACAAACTTATGAAGTCTTCTCCAAATATACAATATGTTGCAAAAGAACATTTATGGAGCATGCATAAAATTTAATACAATATATATTATATGTGTAAGATAAGATTTTTACAATACATGAGATAAGTGGAATGAACCAGAAAAAAAAATTAGCAAAGATAAACGAATAAATAGAGAATAAGGGGGGTGGTGATGAATTGTGTGCTTCAAGAGCCCTGTGTACAAGTTATTAATCAACATGGAATCTTTCTGACCCTTTGATATACTCAAATACATGTTTAAAAACTTGTTTGTTCTGCTCAGTGGACAATAACGGGTTACCACATGTTAAAAGTTCAAGATTTATTGGACAATAATTGGGCAGCCAGGAAAGGTTCTCAAATAATCTGTCTCTAATGATGGTATATTTAGAACATGCAAAGAAATAATGATATGAATCTTCACGGTTAGATCCACAACGACAGGATGGATCAGAAATAATATTAACTCTGTAAAGATCAAAGTTTAAAAATGAAGCTAAGCATCTTAGCTGGGTTAGGACAATATTAAATTTACGCTGTCCATATTCATAATGCTTCGGAACTTTTATACATGGGTTCATGTTTTTAAGTTCGGATTTGAATTTAAATATAGAATCGACATTACGGATCGACATATCCAAACTGTTCCACTGTCGAATAGTTGATGGTATGAATGATTCGTTAGTTAAGGACAGTCTACAATAAGGGGTCATAATGTTATTACCGTTACGCAAGGGATACACTGAAGTGCTTTGTATAGTTGGTGGTATTAGATTACACAGATATGCTGGTGCAGAGCTATGTTGTATATTATAAAACATTTGTAGCTTTCTACGTTTTCTACGATCGGCTAAAGGCTCCCACCCAGTTTCAGTATAAATATTAGTTGTATTAGTAAAACTTGGTAGGCCTGTGACAATTCGAGCAGCCTCTAGCTGCAGTAGCTCGAGCTTATTACAGTAACCCACACCAACGTTGTCCCAAACTTCACAGGCATACTCGAAAAGGGGTCTTATAAAGACTAAATAGAGTTTCTCTAGATTTTTTCGATTAAGTTTGTATTTAAGCTTCCTTAGTACATTTAGGTGCCTTGAAACACTACATATAATATTTTCAATATGTATGTTCCACTTAGCATCGCTGCTAAAAGTGACTCCTAGATGTTTATGAAAAGTAGTAACTGGAATATCTATATTATTTAATGAAAACCTCATTTCTGGCTGTGATATATTTGAAAATAACATAATTTCTGTTTTTTCCGGATTAAATGACATTAACCATTTTCTTGACCAATCGTTCAGCTCTCTAAGATCGTGATCAATCACAGATTGTATCTGTGAAACGTCCCGACTAGAGTAGCTGAATATCCCAATATGTCTTTAACTTATTATCTATGCATGTTTAAGGCCACTTTTGGCAAATTTTTCAGCTATATTTTAATATTTTAAAATAAATAAATAAATAAAGAAATTAATTAATTAATTTATTTATTATATAGTAATATTTTTTCCCCATTGTATTTCATATAGCAATAAAGTGCAGTATATTTTCATATTTTACACTGAATCTCGGTCTTTTGTGTAATTTCCTGGAAAAGTACAGATGTGTTCCGAACATCGGCTTTTATATTTTACTGTTGTTTGAATTGGTAAACAAACATGGCCGAAAATGACATGCATGATGTGCTCTCGAGGGGAAAATTAGCAGAACCGCATGAACTGAATAAATGGAAATGAATTCGATTGTAGATAAAAGTAAATTTCATAGACCAACAAAGGAAAATAGCTGTGTAAACTGTACAAACCGGGATTTAAATATCGTGTACACAAGTGGCTCGTCAGTTTCAAAGCAAGAATTTATGATAGTACACTGGAATTTTGGCGATGAAAGTGTGTCGCTTTAACGGACGTAAATTTCGCTGAAATGCATTTTATTTGATTATTTAGGAGTCATTTGTTTAGAGCAATAAATGCAAGATATTTTAAAAGTAATTAAGCCTTGGGATCATTGTTTACATTGCCGAATAAGGGTAATTATGGACGAAATTCGAGTGTGTGACCATATATTCAGAACAATCAGGAGCAACAAGTAAAAACACAAAATTGAAATAAAAATCTGTTTTTATTTTATTAAATCTACATCAAAATATATATCTGTAATATTGACCAAGTGAAAATATGATAATATTGGACCTAGTAAAATATTACAAAATAGCAAAGATAATGAATAATCACTTAAAAGCACAAACAAATTATTACTATATAATAAAAGGGTTATTGCATGAATATTGGGAAATATTGTCCCTCACAAGATGCTATATTGCACTCGCAAGCTCGTACAACATAACACTTGCTTGGGACAATATTTCCCAATATTCATGCAATAACCCTATATAATTAATATTTTAATAATAATATAATAATAATAACATGATAATAACAATGATAATAATAAAAATAATATTGAGAAAAAAATTATTATTAGTTTCACCACCGTTTCAACCACTATAAAACTAGCATCAAGATTATAGTTACAGAAGAAAAAAGGAATATAGTATAAATATAATTTTTTAGAATCTAAAAATCGATTGCTTTTCAAAATATAATCTTGCAAACTAACATTGTTCATTTGCAAATGGACGATGTATCTGTTGGGAGGTCTTACCCGAGATAATCGTCGTCTCGGTTTTCAGGGGTTTTCACTGAACATTCCATTGATGTATTTTATGAATGTCGCTGTTCAGTGATTCCGCTGTTCTTAGAGGGTTATCAACAGAAACATAGAGGCTAGTATCATCGACAAACAATTCGATACAATCACTATCAGCAACAATATCATTTATATCTATTATAAACAATAAAGGACCAAGTACAGAACCTTGGGGAACACCAGCTTTCACTGGTTTCCACTCAGAAAAGCAGGCCTATGCATCTTACCAAAATTCTTGTATAATTTAAAAAATGGATTAACTATCTGTCTGACAGTTGCTTCTTGTTGACTATTACTACATGAAATGATAGTGAAATAGTTTGATCGCAAAATTAAATAAACAAAGTAAAACAAGGAATTGTGAACAAAATTAAAAGAAAAAGAACATTTATAAAGGATTATATTGTTTGTTCTTGCATTTTGGCAACGTCTACTCAATATCATTTATAGAGTCAGAGTAAACAAACACTACATAAAAAATATATGATATATTTTTTGATTTTTAAATCACAATATAATTTTTAGGGGAAAGGGGTCGTGGAATTCTTCGCACCCACGTGTTGAGACAGGGATATCTCAACCGGCTATAAAAAGGTACCACGATGTCTCATTAGTGAGAATGATGTCTCATTAGTTATAACTGTTAACATTCTTTGTAGGGTTTCCATTGCCCGAACCACAGAGCAGCCAAGCGCTTCCCCGGGTGGTGGATAGGGGCGTATAGACCCTCTCGATGGGCTGTTGACAGGCTCCTTGCACGATAAAGACCCCTTTTGTACATTTCGAAAAAGAGTAGGCTCATTATATTGTAGCGCAAACAGTTTACCAAATTGCACTCGAGATCGTAACGGTTGCTGTTTTATATTGAAAGATATTTTAAAAATAAAAGTGGTACGGTCGAAACCGTACCGCCCGTAACCTTAAACATGGTGAAACCTTATATTTGTTAATATTTTACACCGAGCGAAAGCGAGGTATAACTTGCAAACAAATATAAAGTCTTACAATGTTTCTAATTCGCATATCAATCTATTTCGATTCTTATATGTCTAACAAATGTTTTAAACTTTTGCAGCGGATCTAAATGACACTTTCAATGGTAAAATATTGATTTTTTTCAACTTATAAAATATACCCCAAAACAGTATGTTAAAGCAAATAAAACTGACATATATAGGTATGTTCTTCATTTTATTTATTATTGACAAATCTTAAATTCATTTTTAGTTGAGCGTATTATGACGTCGGAATTGTAATTGTGACGACACAACTGAAGGACGTCATATCAATTCGAACGTTGAGTTACGGGTGTGAAGTTAGCAGTGGGTTCGATATTCGATATTCGACATTCGAATATCGAACTCGCTGCTAGCAGTGGGTTCGAAATTCTAATATCGAACTTGCTGCTAGCAGTGGGTTCGATATTCGATATTAATAAATACACTTTATCAAATAGACAAAAAAGATGTAAAATATTGCTATACATACTACCTAGGGGAATTTTATACATCTGGAAAGGTTTGGTATGTAAGGGAACCCAACAGCGTCAAATTTGAATATCGAACTGGTAAATAATCAGTTACATGTGAATATGCACGTGTATGCCGAGAAATAACCTCCTAGTTTTTTATTCATAGCTATCCTGCTGTGGTCATCAGTGTTAATTAATATGCATAAGGCTGCTCTGTAGCAAACTATATGTGTTCGTTACGTCACGGCGGCAATACATTTTCTGTCTTTTACCCCGTTGTAATTTTTTATGAGTTAATTTTGAAAGTTAAAGAAACTGTGAAAGTTAAAGAAAGGTCATGTACAAACACATTTAGCACAAGGTATCGTGCTTTATACGATAGTGACTTACAAATACGAAAACTTGGTAAACGGACAGTTATTTCTCGCCAGTGATTGTATACCACTTTTCATTTTTAATAGAAAACTGGCTATAAACGGAAAAAGAACACACCCCCACCGAGAATGTCAACTAGCATATACTTTGAGCTTACCTCCCTTTTCATTGATGTCTTTCTTTTTTTCTTTTTTCTGTTTTAACGGTATATTTTGTATTTCAGTGTGTTTTCTAAACTGCCAGAAATGCTAAATTTTGATTTTATTAAAAACCAGAATAATTGTTGATATGATGTCACGTGACTTGCCTTTATATTACCGCGGAGATAGGTTTATATTTTCTTTTCTAGGGAGACCGTCGTCGGTTATGGACATATATTGATAGCACGATCGTGGAAAAATAATAAATATTAATTAAAGGGCGTCGCGGATGACTGTAGTCGGAGATTTATAGATTATTTACGTTTTTTGAAACGAGATGCATTTTCTCGTCGTATCTCATCGAAGGGCGACAGCCCTGTCAAAAGGAATTTAAGGCATCTGGACGGGTTCGGTATGTAAGGGAGCCCAAGAGCATCAATTTGAATATCGAAATGGTAAAAAATCACTTAAGTGCGAATATGCGAACCTCGGGACCACCCCTTCATCCTCTTTCAATCTTCATGAAACTTGGCAAAACACTTGGCATTATATAGCTATAGATGCTGTCAAAAGGAATTTAAGGCATCTGGACGGGTTCGGTATGTAAGGGAGCCCAAGAGCATCAATTTGAATATCGAAATGGTAAAAAATCACTTAAGTGCGAATATGCGAACCTCGGGACCACCCCTTCATCCTCTTTCAATCTTCATGAAACTTGGCAAAACACTTGGCATTATATAGCTATAGATGCTGTCAAAAGGAATTTAAGGCATCTGGACGGGTTCGGTATGTAAGGGAGCCCAAGAGCATCAATTTGAATATCGAAATGGTAAAAAATCACTTAAGTGCGAATATGCGAACCTCGGGACCACCCCTTCATCCTCTTTCAATCTTCATGAAACTTGGCAAAACACTTGGCATTATATAGCTATAGATGCTGTCAAAAGGAATTTAAGGCATCTGGACGGGTTCGGTATGTAAGGGAGCCCAAGAGCATCAATTTGAATATCGAAATGGTAAAAAATCACTTAAGTGCGAATATGCGAACCTCGGGACCACCC
Source organism: Limnoperna fortunei (assembly GCA_944474755.1). Taxonomy (NCBI): domain Eukaryota; kingdom Metazoa; phylum Mollusca; class Bivalvia; order Mytilida; family Modiolidae; genus Limnoperna; species Limnoperna fortunei. The sequence goes on along the minus strand of OX104122.1, from coordinate 62,275,460 downwards.
CTTCATCCTCTTTCAATCTTCATGAAACTTGGCAAAACACTTGGCATTATATAGCTATAGATGCTGTCAAAAGGAATTTAAGGCATCTGGACGGGTTCGGTATGTAAGGGAGCCCAAGAGCATCAATTTGAATATCGAAATGGTAAAAAATCACTTAAGTGCGAATATGCGAACCTCGGGACCACCCCTTCATCCTCTTTCAATCTTCATGAAACTTGGCAAAACACTTGGCATTATATAGCTATAGATGCTGTCAAAAGGAATTTAAGGCATCTGGACGGGTTCGGTATGTAAGGGAGCCCAAGAGCATCAATTTGAATATCGAAATGGTAAAAAATCACTTAAGTGCGAATATGCGAACCTCGGGACCACCCCTTCATCCTCTTTCAATCTTCATGAAACTTGGCAAAACACTTGGCATTATATAGCTATAGATGCTGTCAAAAGGAATTTAAGGCATCTGGACGGGTTCGGTATGTAAGGGAGCCCAAGAGCATCAATTTGAATATCGAAATGGTAAAAAATCACTTAAGTGCGAATATGCGAACCTCGGGACCACCCCTTCATCCTCTTTCAATCTTCATGAAACTTGGCAAAACACTTGGCATTATATAGCTATAGATGCTGTCAAAAGGAATTTAAGGCATCTGGACGGGTTCGGTATGTAAGGGAGCCCAAGAGCATCAATTTGAATATCGAAATGGTAAAAAATCACTTAAGTGCGAATATGCGAACCTCGGGACCACCCCTTCATCCTCTTTCAATCTTCATGAAACTTGGCAAAACACTTGGCATTATATAGCTATAGATGCTGTCAAAAGGAATTTAAGGCATCTGGACGGGTTCGGTATGTAAGGGAGCCCAAGAGCATCAATTTGAATATCGAAATGGTAAAAAATCACTTAAGTGCGAATATGCGAACCTCGGGACCACCCCTTCATCCTCTTTCAATCTTCATGAAACTTGGCAAAACACTTGGCATTATATAGCTATAGATGCTGTCAAAAGGAATTTAAGGCATCTGGACGGGTTCGGTATGTAAGGGAGCCCAAGAGCATCAATTTGAATATCGAAATGGTAAAAAATCACTTAAGTGCGAATATGCGAACCTCGGGACCACCCCTTCATCCTCTTTCAATCTTCATGAAACTTGGCAAAACACTTGGCATTATATAGCTATAGATGCTGTCAAAAGGAATTTAAGGCATCTGGACGGGTTCGGTATGTAAGGGAGCCCAAGAGCATCAATTTGAATATCGAAATGGTAAAAAATCACTTAAGTGCGAATATGCGAACCTCGGGACCACCCCTTCATCCTCTTTCAATCTTCATGAAACTTGGCAAAACACTTGGCATTATATAGCTATAGATGCTGTCAAAAGGAATTTAAGGCATCTGGACGGGTTCGGTATGTAAGGGAGCCCAAGAGCATCAATTTGAATATCGAAATGGTAAAAAATCACTTAAGTGCGAATATGCGAACCTCGGGACCACCCCTTCATCCTCTTTCAATCTTCATGAAACTTGGCAAAACACTTGGCATTATATAGCTATAGATGCTGTCAAAAGGAATTTAAGGCATCTGGACGGGTTCGGTATGTAAGGGAGCCCAAGAGCATCAATTTGAATATCGAAATGGTAAAAAATCACTTAAGTGCGAATATGCGAACCTCGGGACCACCCCTTCATCCTCTTTCAATCTTCATGAAACTTGGCAAAACACTTGGCATTATATAGCTATAGATGCTGTCAAAAGGAATTTAAGGCATCTGGACGGGTTCGGTATGTAAGGGAGCCCAAGAGCATCAATTTGAATATCGAAATGGTAAAAAATCACTTAAGTGCGAATATGCGAACCTCGGGACCACCCCTTCATCCTCTTTCAATCTTCATGAAACTTGGCAAAACACTTGGCATTATATAGCTATAGATGCTGTCAAAAGGAATTTAAGGCATCTGGACGGGTTCGGTATGTAAGGGAGCCCAAGAGCATCAATTTGAATATCGAAATGGTAAAAAATCACTTAAGTGCGAATATGCGAACCTCGGGACCACCCCTTCATCCTCTTTCAATCTTCATGAAACTTGGCAAAACACTTGGCATTATATAGCTATAGATGCTGTCAAAAGGAATTTAAGGCATCTGGACGGGTTCGGTATGTAAGGGAGCCCAAGAGCATCAATTTGAATATCGAAATGGTAAAAAATCACTTAAGTGCGAATATGCGAACCTCGGGACCACCCCTTCATCCTCTTTCAATCTTCATGAAACTTGGCAAAACACTTGGCATTATATAGCTATAGATGCTGTCAAAAGGAATTTAAGGCATCTGGACGGGTTCGGTATGTAAGGGAGCCCAAGAGCATCAATTTGAATATCGAAATGGTAAAAAATCACTTAAGTGCGAATATGCGAACCTCGGGACCACCCCTTCATCCTCTTTCAATCTTCATGAAACTTGGCAAAACACTTGGCATTATATAGCTATAGATGCTGTCAAAAGGAATTTAAGGCATCTGGACGGGTTCGGTATGTAAGGGAGCCCAAGAGCATCAATTTGAATATCGAAATGGTAAAAAATCACTTAAGTGCGAATATGCGAACCTCGGGACCACCCCTTCATCCTCTTTCAATCTTCATGAAACTTGGCAAAACACTTGGCATTATATAGCTATAGATGCTGTCAAAAGGAATTTAAGGCATCTGGACGGGTTCGGTATGTAAGGGAGCCCAAGAGCATCAATTTGAATATCGAAATGGTAAAAAATCACTTAAGTGCGAATATGCGAACCTCGGGACCACCCCTTCATCCTCTTTCAATCTTCATGAAACTTGGCAAAACACTTGGCATTATATAGCTATAGATGCTGTCAAAAGGAATTTAAGGCATCTGGACGGGTTCGGTATGTAAGGGAGCCCAAGAGCATCAATTTGAATATCGAAATGGTAAAAAATCACTTAAGTGCGAATATGCGAACCTCGGGACCACCCCTTCATCCTCTTTCAATCTTCATGAAACTTGGCAAAACACTTGGCATTATATAGCTATAGATGCTGTCAAAAGGAATTTAAGGCATCTGGACGGGTTCGGTATGTAAGGGAGCCCAAGAGCATCAATTTGAATATCGAAATGGTAAAAAATCACTTAAGTGCGAATATGCGAACCTCGGGACCACCCCTTCATCCTCTTTCAATCTTCATGAAACTTGGCAAAACACTTGGCATTATATAGCTATAGATGCTGTCAAAAGGAATTTAAGGCATCTGGACGGGTTCGGTATGTAAGGGAGCCCAAGAGCATCAATTTGAATATCGAAATGGTAAAAAATCACTTAAGTGCGAATATGCGAACCTCGGGACCACCCCTTCATCCTCTTTCAATCTTCATGAAACTTGGCAAAACACTTGGCATTATATAGCTATAGATGCTGTCAAAAGGAATTTAAGGCATCTGGACGGGTTCGGTATGTAAGGGAGCCCAAGAGCATCAATTTGAATATCGAAATGGTAAAAAATCACTTAAGTGCGAATATGCGAACCTCGGGACCACCCCTTCATCCTCTTTCAATCTTCATGAAACTTGGCAAAACACTTGGCATTATATAGCTATAGATGCTGTCAAAAGGAATTTAAGGCATCTGGACGGGTTCGGTATGTAAGGGAGCCCAAGAGCATCAATTTGAATATCGAAATGGTAAAAAATCACTTAAGTGCGAATATGCGAACCTCGGGACCACCCCTTCATCCTCTTTCAATCTTCATGAAACTTGGCAAAACACTTGGCATTATATAGCTATAGATGCTGTCAAAAGGAATTTAAGGCATCTGGACGGGTTCGGTATGTAAGGGAGCCCAAGAGCATCAATTTGAATATCGAAATGGTAAAAAATCACTTAAGTGCGAATATGCGAACCTCGGGACCACCCCTTCATCCTCTTTCAATCTTCATGAAACTTGGCAAAACACTTGGCATTATATAGCTATAGATGCTGTCAAAAGGAATTTAAGGCATCTGGACGGGTTCGGTATGTAAGGGAGCCCAAGAGCATCAATTTGAATATCGAAATGGTAAAAAATCACTTAAGTGCGAATATGCGAACCTCGGGACCACCCCTTCATCCTCTTTCAATCTTCATGAAACTTGGCAAAACACTTGGCATTATATAGCTATAGATGCTGTCAAAAGGAATTTAAGGCATCTGGACGGGTTCGGTATGTAAGGGAGCCCAAGAGCATCAATTTGAATATCGAAATGGTAAAAAATCACTTAAGTGCGAATATGCGAACCTCGGGACCACCCCTTCATCCTCTTTCAATCTTCATGAAACTTGGCAAAACACTTGGCATTATATAGCTATAGATGCTGTCAAAAGGAATTTAAGGCATCTGGACGGGTTCGGTATGTAAGGGAGCCCAAGAGCATCAATTTGAATATCGAAATGGTAAAAAATCACTTAAGTGCGAATATGCGAACCTCGGGACCACCCCTTCATCCTCTTTCAATCTTCATGAAACTTGGCAAAACACTTGGCATTATATAGCTATAGATGCTGTCAAAAGGAATTTAAGGCATCTGGACGGGTTCGGTATGTAAGGGAGCCCAAGAGCATCAATTTGAATATCGAAATGGTAAAAAATCACTTAAGTGCGAATATGCGAACCTCGGGACCACCCCTTCATCCTCTTTCAATCTTCATGAAACTTGGCAAAACACTTGGCATTATATAGCTATAGATGCTGTCAAAAGGAATTTAAGGCATCTGGACGGGTTCGGTATGTAAGGGAGCCCAAGAGCATCAATTTGAATATCGAAATGGTAAAAAATCACTTAAGTGCGAATATGCGAACCTCGGGACCACCCCTTCATCCTCTTTCAATCTTCATGAAACTTGGCAAAACACTTGGCATTATATAGCTATAGATGCTGTCAAAAGGAATTTAAGGCATCTGGACGGGTTCGGTATGTAAGGGAGCCCAAGAGCATCAATTTGAATATCGAAATGGTAAAAAATCACTTAAGTGCGAATATGCGAACCTCGGGACCACCCCTTCATCCTCTTTCAATCTTCATGAAACTTGGCAAAACACTTGGCATTATATAGCTATAGATGCTGTCAAAAGGAATTTAAGGCATCTGGACGGGTTCGGTATGTAAGGGAGCCCAAGAGCATCAATTTGAATATCGAAATGGTAAAAAATCACTTAAGTGCGAATATGCGAACCTCGGGACCACCCCTTCATCCTCTTTCAATCTTCATGAAACTTGGCAAAACACTTGGCATTATATAGCTATAGATGCTGTCAAAAGGAATTTAAGGCATCTGGACGGGTTCGGTATGTAAGGGAGCCCAAGAGCATCAATTTGAATATCGAAATGGTAAAAAATCACTTAAGTGCGAATATGCGAACCTCGGGACCACCCCTTCATCCTCTTTCAATCTTCATGAAACTTGGCAAAACACTTGGCATTATATAGCTATAGATGCTGTCAAAAGGAATTTAAGGCATCTGGACGGGTTCGGTATGTAAGGGAGCCCAAGAGCATCAATTTGAATATCGAAATGGTAAAAAATCACTTAAGTGCGAATATGCGAACCTCGGGACCACCCCTTCATCCTCTTTCAATCTTCATGAAACTTGGCAAAACACTTGGCATTATATAGCTATAGATGCTGTCAAAAGGAATTTAAGGCATCTGGACGGGTTCGGTATGTAAGGGAGCCCAAGAGCATCAATTTGAATATCGAAATGGTAAAAAATCACTTAAGTGCGAATATGCGAACCTCGGGACCACCCCTTCATCCTCTTTCAATCTTCATGAAACTTGGCAAAACACTTGGCATTATATAGCTATAGATGCTGTCAAAAGGAATTTAAGGCATCTGGACGGGTTCGGTATGTAAGGGAGCCCAAGAGCATCAATTTGAATATCGAAATGGTAAAAAATCACTTAAGTGCGAATATGCGAACCTCGGGACCACCCCTTCATCCTCTTTCAATCTTCATGAAACTTGGCAAAACACTTGGCATTATATAGCTATAGATGCTGTCAAAAGGAATTTAAGGCATCTGGACGGGTTCGGTATGTAAGGGAGCCCAAGAGCATCAATTTGAATATCGAAATGGTAAAAAATCACTTAAGTGCGAATATGCGAACCTCGGGACCACCCCTTCATCCTCTTTCAATCTTCATGAAACTTGGCAAAACACTTGGCATTATATAGCTATAGATGCTGTCAAAAGGAATTTAAGGCATCTGGACGGGTTCGGTATGTAAGGGAGCCCAAGAGCATCAATTTGAATATCGAAATGGTAAAAAATCACTTAAGTGCGAATATGCGAACCTCGGGACCACCCCTTCATCCTCTTTCAATCTTCATGAAACTTGGCAAAACACTTGGCATTATATAGCTATAGATGCTGTCAAAAGGAATTTAAGGCATCTGGACGGGTTCGGTATGTAAGGGAGCCCAAGAGCATCAATTTGAATATCGAAATGGTAAAAAATCACTTAAGTGCGAATATGCGAACCTCGGGACCACCCCTTCATCCTCTTTCAATCTTCATGAAACTTGGCAAAACACTTGGCATTATATAGCTATAGATGCTGTCAAAAGGAATTTAAGGCATCTGGACGGGTTCGGTATGTAAGGGAGCCCAAGAGCATCAATTTGAATATCGAAATGGTAAAAAATCACTTAAGTGCGAATATGCGAACCTCGGGACCACCCCTTCATCCTCTTTCAATCTTCATGAAACTTGGCAAAACACTTGGCATTATATAGCTATAGATGCTGTCAAAAGGAATTTAAGGCATCTGGACGGGTTCGGTATGTAAGGGAGCCCAAGAGCATCAATTTGAATATCGAAATGGTAAAAAATCACTTAAGTGCGAATATGCGAACCTCGGGACCACCCCTTCATCCTCTTTCAATCTTCATGAAACTTGGCAAAACACTTGGCATTATATAGCTATAGATGCTGTCAAAAGGAATTTAAGGCATCTGGACGGGTTCGGTATGTAAGGGAGCCCAAGAGCATCAATTTGAATATCGAAATGGTAAAAAATCACTTAAGTGCGAATATGCGAACCTCGGGACCACCCCTTCATCCTCTTTCAATCTTCATGAAACTTGGCAAAACACTTGGCATTATATAGCTATAGATGCTGTCAAAAGGAATTTAAGGCATCTGGACGGGTTCGGTATGTAAGGGAGCCCAAGAGCATCAATTTGAATATCGAAATGGTAAAAAATCACTTAAGTGCGAATATGCGAACCTCGGGACCACCCCTTCATCCTCTTTCAATCTTCATGAAACTTGGCAAAACACTTGGCATTATATAGCTATAGATGCTGTCAAAAGGAATTTAAGGCATCTGGACGGGTTCGGTATGTAAGGGAGCCCAAGAGCATCAATTTGAATATCGAAATGGTAAAAAATCACTTAAGTGCGAATATGCGAACCTCGGGACCACCCCTTCATCCTCTTTCAATCTTCATGAAACTTGGCAAAACACTTGGCATTATATAGCTATAGATGCTGTCAAAAGGAATTTAAGGCATCTGGACGGGTTCGGTATGTAAGGGAGCCCAAGAGCATCAATTTGAATATCGAAATGGTAAAAAATCACTTAAGTGCGAATATGCGAACCTCGGGACCACCCCTTCATCCTCTTTCAATCTTCATGAAACTTGGCAAAACACTTGGCATTATATAGCTATAGATGCTGTCAAAAGGAATTTAAGGCATCTGGACGGGTTCGGTATGTAAGGGAGCCCAAGAGCATCAATTTGAATATCGAAATGGTAAAAAATCACTTAAGTGCGAATATGCGAACCTCGGGACCACCCCTTCATCCTCTTTCAATCTTCATGAAACTTGGCAAAACACTTGGCATTATATAGCTATAGATGCTGTCAAAAGGAATTTAAGGCATCTGGACGGGTTCGGTATGTAAGGGAGCCCAAGAGCATCAATTTGAATATCGAAATGGTAAAAAATCACTTAAGTGCGAATATGCGAACCTCGGGACCACCCCTTCATCCTCTTTCAATCTTCATGAAACTTGGCAAAACACTTGGCATTATATAGCTATAGATGCTGTCAAAAGGAATTTAAGGCATCTGGACGGGTTCGGTATGTAAGGGAGCCCAAGAGCATCAATTTGAATATCGAAATGGTAAAAAATCACTTAAGTGCGAATATGCGAACCTCGGGACCACCCCTTCATCCTCTTTCAATCTTCATGAAACTTGGCAAAACACTTGGCATTATATAGCTATAGATGCTGTCAAAAGGAATTTAAGGCATCTGGACGGGTTCGGTATGTAAGGGAGCCCAAGAGCATCAATTTGAATATCGAAATGGTAAAAAATCACTTAAGTGCGAATATGCGAACCTCGGGACCACCCCTTCATCCTCTTTCAATCTTCATGAAACTTGGCAAAACACTTGGCATTATATAGCTATAGATGCTGTCAAAAGGAATTTAAGGCATCTGGACGGGTTCGGTATGTAAGGGAGCCCAAGAGCATCAATTTGAATATCGAAATGGTAAAAAATCACTTAAGTGCGAATATGCGAACCTCGGGACCACCCCTTCATCCTCTTTCAATCTTCATGAAACTTGGCAAAACACTTGGCATTATATAGCTATAGATGCTGTCAAAAGGAATTTAAGGCATCTGGACGGGTTCGGTATGTAAGGGAGCCCAAGAGCATCAATTTGAATATCGAAATGGTAAAAAATCACTTAAGTGCGAATATGCGAACCTCGGGACCACCCCTTCATCCTCTTTCAATCTTCATGAAACTTGGCAAAACACTTGGCATTATATAGCTATAGATGCTGTCAAAAGGAATTTAAGGCATCTGGACGGGTTCGGTATGTAAGGGAGCCCAAGAGCATCAATTTGAATATCGAAATGGTAAAAAATCACTTAAGTGCGAATATGCGAACCTCGGGACCACCCCTTCATCCTCTTTCAATCTTCATGAAACTTGGCAAAACACTTGGCATTATATAGCTATAGATGCTGTCAAAAGGAATTTAAGGCATCTGGACGGGTTCGGTATGTAAGGGAGCCCAAGAGCATCAATTTGAATATCGAAATGGTAAAAAATCACTTAAGTGCGAATATGCGAACCTCGGGACCACCCCTTCATCCTCTTTCAATCTTCATGAAACTTGGCAAAACACTTGGCATTATATAGCTATAGATGCTGTCAAAAGGAATTTAAGGCATCTGGACGGGTTCGGTATGTAAGGGAGCCCAAGAGCATCAATTTGAATATCGAAATGGTAAAAAATCACTTAAGTGCGAATATGCGAACCTCGGGACCACCCCTTCATCCTCTTTCAATCTTCATGAAACTTGGCAAAACACTTGGCATTATATAGCTATAGATGCTGTCAAAAGGAATTTAAGGCATCTGGACGGGTTCGGTATGTAAGGGAGCCCAAGAGCATCAATTTGAATATCGAAATGGTAAAAAATCACTTAAGTGCGAATATGCGAACCTCGGGACCACCCCTTCATCCTCTTTCAATCTTCATGAAACTTGGCAAAACACTTGGCATTATATAGCTATAGATGCTGTCAAAAGGAATTTAAGGCATCTGGACGGGTTCGGTATGTAAGGGAGCCCAAGAGCATCAATTTGAATATCGAAATGGTAAAAAATCACTTAAGTGCGAATATGCGAACCTCGGGACCACCCCTTCATCCTCTTTCAATCTTCATGAAACTTGGCAAAACACTTGGCATTATATAGCTATAGATGCTGTCAAAAGGAATTTAAGGCATCTGGACGGGTTCGGTATGTAAGGGAGCCCAAGAGCATCAATTTGAATATCGAAATGGTAAAAAATCACTTAAGTGCGAATATGCGAACCTCGGGACCACCCCTTCATCCTCTTTCAATCTTCATGAAACTTGGCAAAACACTTGGCATTATATAGCTATAGATGCTGTCAAAAGGAATTTAAGGCATCTGGACGGGTTCGGTATGTAAGGGAGCCCAAGAGCATCAATTTGAATATCGAAATGGTAAAAAATCACTTAAGTGCGAATATGCGAACCTCGGGACCACCCCTTCATCCTCTTTCAATCTTCATGAAACTTGGCAAAACACTTGGCATTATATAGCTATAGATGCTGTCAAAAGGAATTTAAGGCATCTGGACGGGTTCGGTATGTAAGGGAGCCCAAGAGCATCAATTTGAATATCGAAATGGTAAAAAATCACTTAAGTGCGAATATGCGAACCTCGGGACCACCCCTTCATCCTCTTTCAATCTTCATGAAACTTGGCAAAACACTTGGCATTATATAGCTATAGATGCTGTCAAAAGGAATTTAAGGCATCTGGACGGGTTCGGTATGTAAGGGAGCCCAAGAGCATCAATTTGAATATCGAAATGGTAAAAAATCACTTAAGTGCGAATATGCGAACCTCGGGACCACCCCTTCATCCTCTTTCAATCTTCATGAAACTTGGCAAAACACTTGGCATTATATAGCTATAGATGCTGTCAAAAGGAATTTAAGGCATCTGGACGGGTTCGGTATGTAAGGGAGCCCAAGAGCATCAATTTGAATATCGAAATGGTAAAAAATCACTTAAGTGCGAATATGCGAACCTCGGGACCACCCCTTCATCCTCTTTCAATCTTCATGAAACTTGGCAAAACACTTGGCATTATATAGCTATAGATGCTGTCAAAAGGAATTTAAGGCATCTGGACGGGTTCGGTATGTAAGGGAGCCCAAGAGCATCAATTTGAATATCGAAATGGTAAAAAATCACTTAAGTGCGAATATGCGAACCTCGGGACCACCCCTTCATCCTCTTTCAATCTTCATGAAACTTGGCAAAACACTTGGCATTATATAGCTATAGATGCTGTCAAAAGGAATTTAAGGCATCTGGACGGGTTCGGTATGTAAGGGAGCCCAAGAGCATCAATTTGAATATCGAAATGGTAAAAAATCACTTAAGTGCGAATATGCGAACCTCGGGACCACCCCTTCATCCTCTTTCAATCTTCATGAAACTTGGCAAAACACTTGGCATTATATAGCTATAGATGCTGTCAAAAGGAATTTAAGGCATCTGGACGGGTTCGGTATGTAAGGGAGCCCAAGAGCATCAATTTGAATATCGAAATGGTAAAAAATCACTTAAGTGCGAATATGCGAACCTCGGGACCACCCCTTCATCCTCTTTCAATCTTCATGAAACTTGGCAAAACACTTGGCATTATATAGCTATAGATGCTGTCAAAAGGAATTTAAGGCATCTGGACGGGTTCGGTATGTAAGGGAGCCCAAGAGCATCAATTTGAATATCGAAATGGTAAAAAATCACTTAAGTGCGAATATGCGAACCTCGGGACCACCCCTTCATCCTCTTTCAATCTTCATGAAACTTGGCAAAACACTTGGCATTATATAGCTATAGATGCTGTCAAAAGGAATTTAAGGCATCTGGACGGGTTCGGTATGTAAGGGAGCCCAACAGCATCAATTTGAATATCGAAATGGTAAAAAATCACTTAAGTGCGAATATGCGAACCTCGGGACCACCCCTTCATCCTCTTTCAATCTTCATGAAACTTGGCAAAACACTTGGCATTATATAGCTATAGATGCTGTCAAAAGGAATTTAAGGCATCTGGACGGGTTCGGTATGTAAGGGAGCCCAAGAGCATCAATTTGAATATCGAAATGGTAAAAAATCACTTAAGTGCGAATATGCGAACCTCGGGACCACCCCTTCATCCTCTTTCAATCTTCATGAAACTTGGCAAAACACTTGGCATTATATAGCTATAGATGCTGTCAAAAGGAATTTAAGGCATCTGGACGGGTTCGGTATGTAAGGGAGCCCAACAGCATCTATTTGAATATCGAAATGGTAAAAAATCACTTAAGTGCGAATATGCGAACCTCGGGACCACCCCTTCATCCTCTTTCAATCTT